>JBAKBP010024383.1:0-35285 GCA_037953745.1 Lithodes maja
CCCCACTCCTTCTCCACTCTGCTACCCTCTCTCAGCCCTCCTTTCCTCTTTGTTTCCTGTTTCACGTCTATAAGCCCCTCCCCTTGGATTGTTTCCACTACCATGACCAGGGCCCTGACTATAGCCACACAATGATAAATATCACGATAACCTCTCTCCTTCCTTTCTCTCATTTATCCCTCTATCATCGAATCTATGTATCTTATGCATGCTTTCCAATTCCTCCTAAAATGGAATAACATATCGTTAAAATAGCAATAGCTTACATAGTTCAAGTTCAGATTTGCCGTTTTATATAAACGTAGCACAATATATAGTTTTATGATCCATTCGAATATGGGAGTATATTAACCATATAATATTATCTACTGTAAGTCGGATACAATTGAGACTTGAATATACTTTTGCATTCTAATATTGTAATTCTGTTATGATTAATTAAGCAGATATACATATATATAAATATTTGGAGTAAACATGTATTTCACTGTTGAAGTTTATATTCAGTACTATTTATTAAAAGAGATCATTGACCCACACATATAATGGGTTCCTTGATTCAATGCATTGCATATTAGTGTTTTTAAGTATATGGTTATAGGCTAGGTGTGTAGGCGTATTCTCAATAATCGGCTGTCAACCCACCTCCCCCTTCACTACGGTACGCTCACACTAATCTATTAATATTTTGTAACTAGTCCACTCAAACAAACGGCCACACACATTAGTGTGACATTACATTACACATACTTGCATGATATGATCATACTTGAGGAGATTTGACGTCTTTCAACTGCCTCAGCGAGCGCTGCTACCTCAGAGATTAACTCCTTCCGTACCAGGGTTGGGTCTAATTTTAATTTAGCTATATTTAGAAAATTTTATGTAGTTAAGGAAGGATATGTGGTATTAAGAAGAGTTAATTTAGATGGTATAAAACAGTTTAACTGTTACACTTCCTTCTTTTACTGAATAATAATGTTTATAGATAACTATATATACTCCATTCACTGGAGAGATTGAAATTAAAGTGTTGGGCGAGGCCACCTGTAAGTGGTGAAAGGAGTGCTACGGTTCTCGCTCCTTCTGAGTGGATAAATGGTTCTTCTTGTCCCTTCGATTAACATAAACAAATACATACCGGTAAGTGCAGTTCAGTCAAGTATAATATTGGATTGCATGTAATTACACCTAATTAATTTAGACTGTTTCATCATAACGTTGGGGCAAAATGCCAATTTGGCATGAAATGTGGGTATATTAATTAAGGCAGTTGACACGAATTATTAAGTCAAACATAAGGCGGTGGAAATGTGTACGACAAAACGGACTATAATTCCTTAAACATGACATATTTATAGAACTAAACTATACTGTATATATCTATATTAATCACGAGTGAAGTAGCTTAAGGGATGTCGTTGCATAGCAGATGAATGTCAATATCATAGAGCAGAGGACCTTGGTGAATCATACCTAAACCATGAAAAGATACTTTTTATTTACCCTTTCGGTTCCGGGGACATCTTATATATTTCACTATATATATATTTCACTATAGCTATGTTCAGACTATTATATATTGACAAGAAAGGGGCTGTTGTAGTTAAGGTATTATTTGCGATAGTCGGTAACATTTTAAATAGTAGAAGACTTCTTTAGCTCAATATAATCGTCAAATATTTGCCAGAATTGGACGAAAAGAATATCACCGCTACTGAATGAGTTAAACTTCATAATTGTAGCGTTAATTGGATGAAGAGACTCATGCCCATACCATTTTAATAAACACCAACCATAGAGACTTTTATATATAAAAAAAACTAAGGGATAATGAAGTAGGATATAGCTGTAATGGTTGAGGAATCTTGTAAATAATGAACATGAGGGAATTCACCTAATGTAAATATGAATATTGCTGGCCCTCTATGACTTTAAATATTTAATGTCCAGTTAGTTTATAGGTGTTTCAACATAATTGATATTGGGCTAAACAGATCATAAGATAAACCATTTAATTATTATTTATATTAATATTAATAATACAATTAGGCTGTCTTCCAAAGAGATTAGATTTACGCTGGAGTGGTAAAGGTATTGTTAAACACGCACTGGAAATGTTTTGGGTTTGATTAATTATCGTCTTGTCCAACAATAAGAGTACCGGTGTTTGGTTTACCATGCAACACTTCTGTTAACCCCTTCACCACGATGACTTATTTTCGTCATATTTTGGTTACTATTAGACAATTTTCTTTAGCTTATAATCTACTTCTAGGACTCCAAGGGGTAAATAAGATCTCAATATTCACCTTGAGTAACACAGGTCCTTCTTAAACTGCATAAACTCGTCTGATTATAGCCAGAATCGAAGGTAAGAAGACGTCATCGTGCTGAAGGGGTTAACTAAGAGCACTATTGATATAACTTTATTTATAAATGGTGGTATATATTTGTAAACCGGTTTTTTTCCTAAATATTGTTATATTACTTGTAGCTACTAGCTGTATACACCATCAATTTGCTTAATATAATTCTCAATCCAATATTTCTCAAATTCATGCTATGAAAAGTAAATGCAAGGTTTGGTTACATGTTATAAAATACCGGTAATCTAGTCTCTCTTCCACGTGAAATGAATAGATATAGATAGATAAATTATAAATACACAATAGATATATAGATAAATTATATACACAATTGTCACGTGTTCGTATATAACTTATACGCGAAGAGTGTCCATATAGGGAAGAGTGTCCATATAGGGAAGAGTGTCCATATAGGGAAGAGTGTCCATATAGGGAAGAGTGTCCATATAGGGAAGAGTGTCCATATAGGGAAGAGTGTCCATATAGGGAAGAGTGTCCATATAGGGAAGAGTGTCCATATAGGGAAGAGTGTCCATATAGGGAAGAGTGTCCATATAGGGAAGAGTGTCCATATAGGGAAGAGTGTCCATATAGGGAAGAGTGTCCATATAGGGAAGAGTGTCCATATAGGGAAGAGTGTCCATATAGGGAAGAGTGTCCATATAGGGAAGAGTGTCCATATAGGGAAGAGTGTCCATATAGGGAAGAGTGTCCATATAGGGAAGAGTGTCCATATAGGGAAGAGTGTCCATATAGGGAAGAGTGTCCATATAGGGAAGAGTGTCCATATAGGGAAGAGTGTCCATATAGGGAAGAGTGTCCATATAGGGAAGAGTGTCCATATAGGGAAGAGTGTCCATATAGGGAAGAGTGTCCATATAGGGAAGAGTGTCCATATAGGGAAGAGTGTCCATATAGGGAAGAGTGTCCATAGAGGGAAGAGTGTCCATAGAGGGAAGAGTGTCCATAGAGGGAAGAGTGTCCATAGAGGGAAGAGTGTCCATAGAGGGAAGAGTGTCCATAGAGGGAAGAGTGTCCATAGAGGGAAGAGTGTCCATAGAGGGAAGAGTGTCCATAGAGGGAAGAGTGTCCATAGAGGGAAGAGTGTCCATAGAGGGAAGAGTGTCCATAGAGGGAAGAGTGTCCATAGAGGGAAGAGTGTCCATAGAGGGAAGAGTGTCCATAGAGGGAAGAGTGTCCATAGAGGGAAGAGTGTCCATAGAGGGAAGAGTGTCCATAGAGGGAAGAGTGTCCATAGAGGGAAGAGTGTCCATAGAGGGAAGAGTGTCCATAGAGGGAAGAGTGTCCATAGAGGGAAGAGTGTCCATAGAGGGAAGAGTGTCCATAGAGGGAAGAGTGTCCATAGAGGGAAGAGTGTCCATAGAGGGAAGAGTGTCCATAGAGGGAAGAGTGTCCATAGAGGGAAGAGTGTCCATAGAGGGAAGAGTGTCCATAGAGGGAAGAGTGTCCATAGAGGGAAGAGTGTCCATAGAGGGAAGAGTGTCCATAGAGGGAAGAGTGTCCATAGAGGGAAGAGTGTCCATCTCGGGGAAGAGTGTCCATCTCGGGGAAGAGTGTCCATCTCGGGGAAGAGTGTCCATCTCGGGGAAGAGTGTCCATCTCGGGGAAGAGTGTCCATCTCGGGGAAGAGTGTCCATCTCGGGGAAGAGTGTCCATCTCGGGGAAGAGTGTCCATCTCGGGGAAGAGTGTCCATCTCGGGGAAGAGTGTCCATCTCGGGGAAGAGTGTCCATCTCGGGGAAGAGTGTCCATCTCGGGGAAGAGTGTCCATCTCGGGGAAGAGTGTCCATCTCGGGGAAGAGTGTCCATCTCGGGGAAGAGTGTCCATCTCGGGGAAGAGTGTCCATCTCGGGGAAGAGTGTCCATCTCGGGGAAGAGTGTCCATCTCGGGGAAGAGTGTCCATCTCGGGGAAGAGTGTCCATCTCGGGGAAGAGTGTCCATCTCGGGGAAGAGTGTCCATCTCGGGGAAGAGTGTCCATCTCGGGGAAGAGTGTCCATCTCGGGGAAGAGTGTCCATCTCGGGGAAGAGTGTCCATCTCGGGGAAGAGTGTCCATCTCGGGGAAGAGTGTCCATCTCGGGGAAGAGTGTCCATCTCGGGGAAGAGTGTCCATCTCGGGGAAGAGTGTCCATCTCGGGGAAGAGTGTCCATCTCGGGGAAGAGTGTCCATCTCGGGGAAGAGTGTCCATCTCGGGGAAGAGTGTCCATCTCGGGGAAGAGTGTCCATCTCGGGGAAGAGTGTCCATCTCGGGGAAGAGTGTCCATCTCGGGGAAGAGTGTCCATCTCGGGGAAGAGTGTCCATCTCGGGGAAGAGTGTCCATCTCGGGGAAGAGTGTCCATCTCGGGGAAGAGTGTCCATCTCGGGGAAGAGTGTCCATCTCGGGGAAGAGTGTCCATCTCGGGGAAGAGTGTCCATCTCGGGGAAGAGTGTCCATCTCGGGGAAGAGTGTCCATCTCGGGGAAGAGTGTCCATCTCGGGGAAGAGTGTCCATCTCGGGGAAGAGTGTCCATCTCGGGGAAGAGTGTCCATCTCGGGGAAGAGTGTCCATCTCGGGGAAGAGTGTCCATCTCGGGGAAGAGTGTCCATCTCGGGGAAGAGTGTCCATCTCGGGGAAGAGTGTCCATCTCGGGAAGAGTGTCCATCTCGGGGAAGAGTGTCCATCTCGGGGAAGAGTGTCCATCTCGGGGAAGAGTGTCCATCTCGGGGAAGAGTGTCCATCTCGGGGAAGAGTGTCCATCTCGGGAAGAGTGTCCATCTCGGGAAGAGTGTCCATCTCGGGAAGAGTTCCATCTCGGGGAAGAGTGTCCATCTCGGGGAAGAGTGTCCATCTCGGGGAAGAGTGTCCATCTCGGGAAGAGTGTCCATCTCGGGGAAGAGTGTCCATCTCGGGGAAGAGTGTCCATCTCGGGGAAGAGTGTCCATCTCGGGGAAGAGTGTCCATCTCGGGAAGAGTGTCCATCTCGGGAAGAGTGTCCATCTCGGGGAAGAGTGTCCATCTCGGGGAAGAGTGTCCATCTCGGGAAGAGTGTCCATCTCGGGAAGAGTGTCCATCTCGGGGAAGAGTGTCCATCTCGGGGAAGAGTGTCCATCTCGGGAAGAGTGTCCATCTCGGGGAAGAGTGTCCATCTCGGGGAAGAGTGTCCATCTCGGGAAGAGTGTCCATCTCGGGGAGAACCCGTTGTATACCAGAAACAAAAACCAAAAAGAAACACTCTTCGCTCTGAGTTTTATTTACGGTACTTAACCAGCTACCTGCTTAACCAGCTACCTGCTTAACCAGTGTGACGCATGTCGAGTATGATGCTGTACAGAACGCCCAGTCAGGCCCCACTCTCGCTAGGATCGTCAGGGCAGGAACTTTGGCTGTAGTCTGTGTAGAGTTTCCTAACTCAGTTTATGTGAACCGTTGTACTATAAGTATTATCATTATGTATTTTGTTTTCTTCTAAGTCAACGAGTTCTATTTTATATCATTAGATATAAGTATTGTGTGTGGGACTTGTATGTAATGATGAGAGGAGGGATATTACGTGGCGTGGGGTCGGTGAGTGCGCCACGCGGGCCGGTAGGCCTAATTCCCTCCTCCCTTCCTCCCTTTCAGCGCGTGGGAAGTTCTTTGTCAATCCCAGATTGAGAGAATATGACGTCATGATTGCCAGTGGGCGGTCCTTAAGTAGTTTGAGATATGCCGCTAGAGGGCCGAGTATAAAGAGAGGTTTTTGCCACCATGCTTCAGAACTCATCAGGCAAAGCGACCTCTCATATCCCTTGCAACTATCGATATTCTTCCGACTGATGTGAACTTTCTCTACTCTCTGAACAGCCTACCTTCTTCTCTTCTCGTCCCTGTTTATAACCTCAATGACCCCTTTGGTGCAGATTTAGTCAGCCAAAGTATTATCGCTTGAGTTCTCACGAGATAAGTGCCTGTTAGATAGCCTATTTTTGGAAGGGTTAACTAGAATAGGATTGATTGATGTTTGTTGCACTCGTATATGCATTTCCCTGTGTGCGATTATTCATGTTCCTGTTTTCTGCTGGTTTAGGCAATGCTAGACTGGGATAGGGTTTCTGAGTTGTGATTTCCTATGAGTGCTAGGTTGGTTGAACCAGCACAATTGCAACGGAGACGTGGGAAGCCTAGGGGGTCTTTTTGATTGTGTACCGTGGGAGTTTAGCACTGTGTTGCGAGTGAGGGCTTTTGCCTGTGCCACCCAACACTGTGCTATCTCATTTGCTTGACTTTGAGAGGATCGCCAGGAGAGAACCAGATACTAGTGATCTGGATCTCTCAAGAGAGCATCCCGTCAATTACCGTAATTTGGCCGCACAGTCTTAAGGACCTCGCTAGGCTACGAGCCGCTTGCTCAGCCATTGTCTCTTAACCTTAGATATCCCAGCTAGACTTTGCTCGACCAGCAGATACAGCATAGTATTGAAGCTTCTCCTTATGTATATTATTGTTTAAGCACTATTGATTTCATGTGTGGCACGCTTAGCTACTTCAGAGATTAGTGGCCCACGAGCACAATCTTAGTAGGCTATTGCCAGTGCATTGTCGGAGTACTTCTTCTTAATGTTTGCCATATCCTATTGCTTATTTTTATAATTCTTCTTATGTCAATTTAAAGCCTTTAATTACCAGTGAGTTATTCATTAAATTGCTGTTCAAAATCTGATACTTACTTCTTATGAGTATTCGAGAAGCATCTAACTTATCAGAAGATTCCTTGCTTGATGCTCGAGGACTATTGTTTAACGTAACGTAATAGTGCCGATCCGAAGTAGAGGGTGGAGGACTTCTTAAGTTCTTAGTTCAAGGGTGGATTACTTCGGCTTCGGCCAACACTATTCTTTAGTGTTGTAGTACTTTCTTCTTTGTTTGATTGTTGACCAGACTAGATAACTCCCGTCTTGTTATTAGTCTGTTGTGTGAAACGCTAGTACCGAGTTCTTGTATACCCCGTTATAGCAGATAGAACTCTGGAGGGTAGTGGCGTTTTTTGTTCGGCTGGCAGTACTCTGGGGTTGGGATCGTGTGTTTTCCGTTGTGGCAACGAGCCATAGTAGAGTCCTGTGTAAGAGCCCTAGTGTACCTGAGTGCCCGGTCGTAACAAATGGCGACCTTGCTTAGGATTTTGTGAACAGTATAATTTTTTGCAGAGTTGTACAACATTTGTTTGTTGGTACTTTAGCGTACATATTGAAGAATATTTTTTTTTTTTGTAAGGCAATTAGGAGAGCATTTAAGAGACTCCAGTTAATTTAGTAATTAGTGCTTGCATAAGGGAGTTTAACACTTTTGTCTCGAGAATTTTTTGGTGAACTTCAGTATGTCGGGCCCTAGTACTGACGAGGAGCGAGAGATGCTAAGTGAGGAGGTGCCGTTAGTAACTAGTGAGGAGGATGCTAGACTTTTTGTGAGTAAGCAGTACCATGTGACGGAGGAGAGGCTGACTGGGGTGAATGTTTATGGCTTGCACCTGATAGCCAAGGTTTTGGGTCTATCCAATGTAGGAGGGATGTCCAAGGGGGAGCTGATTTCCTGGGTGTTGCGTGGGCGACATGGGGTTTCGGAGGAGAGGGCGTTTGGGGGGGTTCCTCCCCAGATCCCCTCTCACTCGACTCCCACAGTGCCGTCCACTCAGTTGCCGGAGGTTAGCACTCTCCCACAGAGGGATGAGCATTGGAAGATTGGAGTGCCCTCGGGCGGTGCGTATGGTGGTTCCCCAGTTCTTGCCCCCCCTCCTTCAGTAGTGGCAGCTCCCTCTTCCGGCCTGTCTCCTGAGATGATATTTAAACTCGAGCTTGCTAAAATGGAGAATGAGGCTAGGAAGCAGGAGATGGAGAATGAGACTAGGAGGCATGAGATTGAGGCTGAGTCTAGAGGCAGGAGAATGAGACTAGGAGGCATGAGATTGAGGCTAGGAAGCAGGAGAAGCAGCATGAGATTGAGGCGGAGAATGAGACCAGGAGGCATGAGGGCTGAGCTTAGGTACGACTCAGAGAAATATTGTGCTCAAATAGATTTAGATAAGACTCGTGCAGAGTCGACAGGGATTCGGATGGGCCGTGAGGGCCAAGTAAGAGAACAGTCCTTGTCCCACTTAGTCAAGTTGGTGCCGGCATTTAGTGAAACTGAAGTCACAGAATTTTTTAATCGTTTTGAGAAGAAGTGTAGGGAGCATAATTGGCCTGAAGAGAAGTGGGCAGCTCTAGTCTCCTCCAGACTTACGGGTAAGGGTCTGAAGGCTTATGATGCACTGCCTTTAGAGTCTTGCATTGACTACCCAGTATTGAAGAGAGCTGTCCTACGGGCATACGAGTTGCAACCAGAAACATATCGATTGAAGTTTCGGGGTGTTACGAAGACTAGGGAGGCGACTTTCTTGAACATGCCGGGACTTAAAAGATGCACTTGCTAACTGGACACGTTCTGAGAAAGCTGAGACGGCCGAACAGTTGACTGAGCTGTTTCTGCTCGAGCAGTTTTATAAGTGTACTGGTGCAGATATGACTTTAACTATTAAAGAAAAGAACCCTAAAACTCTACAGGAGGCAGCTGAGATGGCTGACCTCCGGCTATCATTAATTCGTGGGTGCGGGTCTGCCCAGCGTAGTGAGGCAGGTAACAAGGGGCGTGACGCCCCACCCCCCCGAGTTAGTGATATACATTATGCAAAAAAGTACAAGAGCTATGATACCAAGACTGACCACAAGACTAGCACCGTCCCATTTAAGAAGGGGCCGGGCCCTTCCCAGTACCAAGGGAAGCCCAGAGGGGAGTTGGAGTGTTATCATTGTCATGAAAAGGGGCACTTTGCAAGAGTCTGTCCTAGCAAACCACCTACAGCAGCTGTGTCTTTGGCCTGCAACATTGGTGTGTCTTCGAAGTTTTCTGAGTTTGCCCGGGGCAGTTCGTCAGAGGCTGAGGCCCAAGCCAATGCAGAAGCACCTGGGAGGCTCGAACCCTGCTCAGGATGTTTTTTGCGACCATAGAGGACGGGGTTGCGTGATGTGGGCGGGGCGCAAGCATGGAGTAGAGGTCTTGCGTGATACAGGTGCTTCCCAGACTCTGATGAATAACTTGACTGGCTACCCTATAAATGTGGCTCGGGTGGTAGTGGTGCAGGGTATTAATGCAACTCGGTCATACCCGCTGGTGCGGTTGGAGTTGGAGGTGGATGGTGTGACACGTGAATTGGATGTCGGGATTGTGGAGAAACTGCCAGTGGAGGGCGTCGACCTTCTTCTCGGCAACGACTTTGCAATGCCCGCTTCTGAGGTTCTACCCTTAGTCGTTGCCGAGAGGACGGCCGACGTGAGTGGGGAAGAGCGAGAGTGGGTCGAGCGGTGCCAGACACAACCCATGGCGTGTGTTGTCACCCGAGCTCGGGCAGATAAAGTGTCACAGCCTAGTCCTCCGTCTTCAGACCAGCAGAGGAACGATCAACAGGAGGAGGCTAAAGCTGGAGTTGGTTTTAAGAGTTTTGACTCGGCGGCTCTCCTGGGTGATTTAGTATTGGCACCTATGTTGGAGTCTGGAGAGGCCCCAGGACCTGTCACAGTTAGTGAGGAGGTAGGGCCGGAAGAGACTCCGGGGCAGCAACGTTGCACACGGAGAGAAAAAAGGGTTGCTCAGTTTGATATTGGGGAAGGACTTGGGTTGCTTCGGAAGCATCTAGACAGGTTGGTTCCCTCAGATATTTGTAAACTGCAGTTGGAGGATCCGGAAGTTCAGAAGTGTGGTAATGGTGCTGTCGAGATTAAACACGAGGACGGGGAAGCATGTCATGTGAACCTGTTGGAGGAGTTTGTGAGGCAACCACCTGAGCAGCCTACTGTCCCTGCGTTGGTCTGCCGCGGCCAAGGTGGAGAAGGAGAGGGGGGCAGTAGGGCACAGGTGGAGGAGAGTAGGGATTGTCATGTCTCGGCGAAGCAGTGGGCGGGGGACACGAGTCTGGTGGCTGTGGAAGCGCTAGAGCACCTGCCTGAGCAGCAGTGTGCAGCACTCCAGCACCAGCTCGGTTCATACCCCACTGGTCGTGCCGAGCCCCTGAGTCTCACAACTCGGGCGGTGCGAGATGTTCCGCAGGCAGGTCATGTGACTGTTAAAAGACCGTTAGCCTCGTTGTTTCGGTGGTTTAAGGTGGGCGACGAGGCCTTGGCATGGTTGCCAGGTCAGGGTCGACCCATGGCTGCCAAGGGTGGTGGTCAAAAGGAGGACATTGAGCAGATTGGTAAGGTCGGCTGTGGTATCGCAGTGCCCGGTCGTCGCATAGCCTCCCAATGCTGCTCTAGTCTAATGCAACAGCCCTACCATAGACCGACTGTATCTGGCCATGTCGCTGAAAGCGGTGATGCTGCGCAGGCAGATGTCGTCACAAGGAATGCGGGGGTGCGCATGTACGGTATCGGCGGGGAAGCCTTAGCAATAATGAACTGTGGGAGTGACTGCACGGGTGGTACTGATTGTCCCTCTCATGACCTGGCTGTTCTAGGGACGAAGGTGGAGAAGGAGGGAGACTACAGGTTAGAAGCTGCGGTCTCGGCTGGGTTGTGGGAGGGCACAAGGCATGTTGCTCGTGGAGACGGTGCAAGGCAGTTATTTACTAGGCTATGGCAGTACTTTCGCATGTTTGTTGCTTCTCCAGGCCTGAGGTACGGGGTAGAATCCGACATGCAGGCTGGAGATAGTGCAAGGCTCAGTTTAATTCCCTGCCGTATAAATCCTGCTCGACAGCCTATGGTGCAAGCAGAGCTGGATTACGTGTGGACGAAGGATCTGAGGGATAAGGAATGTCGTGAGTGGTCGTTGCTTGTAACTTTGTCCGAGCGTGCTAAAGAGGTATGTGGTTTTGTTGTGGACGGGAGTACCTACCAGTGCAATGTTGTGCCTGACGGACTTAAGAATGCACCAGCAACGTGTCCGAGCCTGATGAATGAAAGTGAAAAGGACAATGATGCGCTGGGGCATTTCGAGATCTATGTTCCAGCCTATGGTCCGGTCGGTGTAGTTTACCCAGATCATTACCCTCTCGAGATCTTGGACCAGTTTCACAATCGGAGTATGAGGCTGACCAGGTGGTCACTAAGGTTATTGGTATATAACCTGGACATAAGCCATATTGCCGGTTGTGACAACGAGGTTGCATGTGGTCGTTCAGGGGTATATGATCCTGGGTAAATTGACACACGGGTAGCCTCCTGCTTTGGTTTGAGTAGTATTTTGCGCTTGGTGCTTGTTGGCTCGCGGTTGTAGCCCAGCGTATTGGGTCGTAAAGCAGGAGTTGAGCGTTTGGTATAGAAGAAAATAGGCTGCCCTTATAGTGCAGCCGGGAAAAAACATATTAAAATATAAAAATCATATAAAAACTTTCTTTTTGATGAAGATAATTGTATAAGTTTGTCATAGCCTATAAGGTTTGAGTAGTCCACGAACTATCAAACGGCTGAGCTGCTGTAAGCTCGCTCTGGGAGCATGATATTATGTCTTTTACTATTGTTGGGAGGAGTTATGAAATGTGAATTTTTTTTTATATAAGATGTGTTTTAGTGATAAACTCAGCGTTGTTTTAGTGCCATGCGGTCGCTGGGTGTGAGGGGTTTGATGGGGTTCTGTATATCAGATTTTAGCTCAGGGTTGAGCAAGTAAAATCTTGGGGGAGGTGTGACGCATGTCGAGTATGAGCATGCTGTACAGAACGCCCAGTCAGGCCCCACTCTCGCTAGGATCGTCAGGGCAGGAACTTTGGCTGTAGTCTGTGTAGAGTTTCCTAACTCAGTTTATGTGAACCGTTGTACTATAAGTATTATCATTATGTATTTTGTTTTCTTCTAAGTCAACGAGTTCTATTTTATATCATTAGATATAAGTATTGTGTGTGGGACTTGTATGTAATGATGAGAGGAGGGATATTACGTGGCGTGGGGTCGGTGAGTGCGCCACGCGGGCCGGTAGGCCTAATTCCCTCCTCCCTTCCTCCCTTTCAGCGCGTGGGAAGTTCTTTGTCAATCCCAGATTGAGAGAATATGACGTCATGATTGCCAGTGGGCGGTCCTTAAGTAGTTTGAGATATGCCGCTAGAGGGCCGAGTATAAAAAGAGAGGTTTTTGCCACCATGCTTCAGAAGTCATCAGGCAAAGCGACCTCTCATATCCCTTGCAACTATCGATATTCTTCCGACTGATGTGAACTTTCTCTACTCTCTGAACAGCCTACCTTCTTCTCTTCTCGTCCCTGTTTATAACCTCAATGACCCCTTTGGTGCAGATTTAGTCAGCCAAAGTATTATCGCTTGAGTTCTCACGAGATAAGTGCCTGTTAGATAGCCTATTTTTGGAAGGGTTAACTAGAATAGGATTGATTGATGTTTGTTGCACTCGTATATGCATTTCCCTGTGTGCGATTATTCATGTTCCTGTTTTCTGCTGGTTTAGGCAATGCTAGACTGGGATAGGGTTTCTGAGTTGTGATTTCCTATGAGTGCTAGGTTGGTTGAACCAGCACAATTGCAACGGAGACGTGGGAAGCCTAGGGGGTCTTTTTGATTGTGTACCGTGGGAGTTTAGCACTGTGTTGCGAGTGAGGGCTTTTGCCTGTGCCACCCAACACTGTGCTATCTCATTTGCTTGACTTTGAGAGGATCGCCAGGAGAGAACCAGATACTAGTGATCTGGATCTCTCAAGAGAGCATCCCGTCAATTACCGTAATTTGGCCGCACAGTCTTAAGGACCTCGCTAGGCTACGAGCCGCTTGCTCAGCCATTGTCTCTTAACCTTAGATATCCCAGCTAGACTTTGCTCGACCAGCAGATACAGCATAGTATTGAAGCTTCTCCTTATGTATATTATTGTTTAAGCACTATTGATTTCATGTGTGGCACGCTTAGCTACTTCAGAGATTAGTGGCCCACGAGCACAATCTTAGTAGGCTATTGCCAGTGCATTGTCGGAGTACTTCTTCTTAATGTTTGCCATATCCTATTGCTTATTTTTATAATTCTTCTTATGTCAATTTAAAGCCTTTAATTACCAGTGAGTTATTCATTAAATTGCTGTTCAAAATCCGATACTTACTTCTTATGAGTATTCGAGAAGCATCTAACTTATCAGAAGATTCCTTGCTTGATGCTCGAGGACTATTGTTTAACGTAACGTAATAGTGCCGATCCGAAGTAGAGGGTGGAGGACTTCTTAAGTTCTTAGTTCAAGGGTGGATTACTTCGGCTTCGGCCAACACTATTCTTTAGTGTTGTAGTACTTTCTTCTTTGTTTGATTGTTGACCAGACTAGATAACTCCCGTCTTGTTATTAGTCTGTTGTGTGAAACGCTAGTACCGAGTTCTTGTATACCCCGTTATAGCAGATAGAACTCTGGAGGGTAGTGGCGTTTTTTGTTCGGCTGGCAGTACTCTGGGGTTGGGATCGTGTGTTTTCCGTTGTGGCAACGAGCCATAGTCGAGTCCTGTGTAAGAGCCCTAGTGTACCTGAGTGCCCGGTCGTAACACCAGCTACCTGCTTAACCAGCTACCTGCTTAACCAGCTACCTGCTTAACCAGCTACCTGCTTAACCAGCTACCTGCTTAACCAGCTACCTGCTTAACCAGCTACCTGCTTAACCAGCTACCTGCTTAACCAGCTACCTGCTTAACCAGCTACCTGCTTAACCAGCTACCTGCTTAACCAGCTACCTGCTTAACCAGCTACCTGCTTAACCAGCTACCTGCTTAACCAGCTACCTGCTTAACCAGCTACCTGCTTAACCAGCTACCTGCTTAACCAGCTACCTGCTTAACCAGCTACCTGCTTAACCAGCTACCTGCTTAACCAGCTACCTGCTTAACCAGCTACCTGCTTAACCAGCTACCTGCTTAACCAGCTACCTGCTTAACCAGCTACCTGCTTAACCAGCTACCTGCTTAACCAGCTACCTGCTTAACCAGCTACCTGCTTAACCAGCTACCTGCTTAACCAGCTACCTGCTTAACCAGCTACCTGCTTAACCAGCTACCTGCTTAACCAGCTACCTGCTTAACCAGCTACCTGCTTAACCAGCTACCTGCTTAACCAGCTACCTGCTTAACCAGCTACCTGCTTAACCAGCTACCTGCTTAACCAGCTACCTGCTTAATAAGAAAACAAAAATAAAGACAAACATAAAGAGTTTTAGAGAGTCCTAAGCTTAAGTTTTTGTTGTTGTTTCACCATATACTTAATTCCCCAGGCAGTTTGTTTCAAAATTTATAATTATAATATGATGCAGTGTAAGTATTGTTAATTTGAGTTATAGGTTATTTATTAACAAATTACGGTCGTGCACTTCATTAAAACACTTAATTGGAAGTAATGTATCAACAATTACAACACAAACAATGTAACCTTGTGTCACCATAATAACTAGTGGAATTGATGGCGTGAGAGAAACATTATGGGTGTGTGAAATGGTAGTAAATGAAGGAATATAAAGATAAACCGGGTTCTACTTGTCAATTTATTATCCGTATGTGTGTCTGTAACTATCATAATCATTCATTTGAGAGCTTGTTCTGCATCACTTAAGATACTTCACTCGTGATTAATACACTGTAGATATAGAACTATTATTTCTATAATTGAATAACTTCTAAAAAATAATAGTTTACATGAGAATATATTAACCGAATAAACCACTTTCATGTATCATGTTCTCGTGTTCCCAGTTGTTGACCATGTTGCCTCACACAGATTTCATGGGATTTAAGTCTGGTGCCTTACTCGGCTTGATTCCTTTAGGATCGTTGATGCATTTGTGTTCTGGCTATAATTAGGCAATTATATTCTGATTAGGAAAGGTATCTGGAAATCAGAAGGTTAATTGGGATACTCTTTACCCTTTTAATTCCAAAAGATCATTCTTACGCTGTATAAAATCGTCTAAAAGGAGCCACAATAAATTGTCAGCATGCGTCATGAACCTCCAGGGGTAAATGGTGTTGCAAGGAAAACCAAAGAATATCCTCCTCCTGTCGGAGGCAATATTCAAACTCTAAACATTTTAGCTGTGTGTTCAACACTTAATACCTCTACCACACATATACACATTGTGACGCATGTCGAGTATGAGCATGCTGTACAGAACGCCCAGTCATGCCCCACTCTCGCTAGGATCGTCAGGGCAGGAACTTTGGCTGTAGTCTGTGTAGAGTTTTCTAACTTAGTTTGTGTGAGCCGTTGTACTATAAGTATTATAAATATGTATTTTGTTTTCATCTCAGTCAACGAGTTCTATTTTATATTAGTTATAAGTGTTGTGTGTGGGACTTATTTGTAATGATGAGAGGAGAGAGAGAGTATGTAACGGGGACCAGTGAGTGCGCCACGCGGGCAGGTAGGCCTAATTCCCTCCTCCCTCCTCCCTCTCAGTGCGTGGGAAATCCTTTGTCGATCCCAGATTGAGAGAGAATATTACGTAATGATTGCTAGTGGGCGGTCCTTAGTAGTTGGCGATATGCTCACTAGAGGGCCGAGTATAAAAAGGGAAGTCTCGCCACATATCCCTTAGAACTCCTCAGGCAGAGCGACTTCTTATATCCCTTGCAACTATATATATTCTTCCGACTGATGTGAACTTTCCCTACTCTCTGTACCGCCTAACTTCTTCTTTTCCTGAACCCTTTTTTAACCTCAATGACCCCTTTGGTGCAGATTTAGTCAGCCAAAGTATTATCGCTTGAGTTCTCACGAGATATATGCCTATTAGAATAGCCTATTTTGGAAGGGATAACTAGAATAGGATTGATTAATGTTTGTTGCACTCGTATATGCATTTCCCTGTGTATGATTATTCATGTTCCTGTTTTCTGCTGATCTAGGTGATGCTAGACTGGGATGAGGCTACTAGAGTTGTGATTCCCTATGTGTATTAGGTTTTGTTGAACCTGTACAATCGCAACGGAGACTTGGGAAGCCTAGGTGGTCTTTCTGACGGTGTACCTTGTGAGTTTAGCGCTGTGTTGCGAGTGAGGGCTTTTGCCTCTGCCTCCCAACACTGTGCTAACTCGTTTGCTTGACTTTGAGAGGATCGCCAGGAGAGAACCAGATACTAGTGATCTGGATCTCTCAAGAGAGCATCCCGTCAATTAACGTAATTTGGCCGCACAGCCTTAAGGACCTCGCTAGGCTACGAGCCGCTTGCTCAGCCATTGTTTCCTAGCCTACTACATTCCCAGCTAGACTTTGCTCGGTCAGCAGATACAGCATAGTATTGAAGCTTTCCTTATGTATGTTATTGTTTATGCACTATTGATTTCATGTGTGGCACGCATAGCTACTTCAGAGATTAGTGGCCCACGAGCACAATCCTAGTAGGCTATTGCCAGTGCATTGTCGGAGTACTTCTTTTTTATGTTTGCCATTTACTACTGTCTATTCTTATAATTCTTCTTATGTCAATTTAAAGCCTTTAATATTAGTTAATTGCCAGTGTGTTACTTATTGAATTGCTGTTAAAAATCCGATACTTCTTAAGAGTATCCGAGAAGCATCTAACTTTATCAGAAGATTCCTTGCTCGATGCTCGAGGACTATTGTTTAACGTAACTTAATAGTGCCGATCCGAAGTAGAGGGTGGAGGACTTCTTAAGTTCTTAGTCAAGGGTGGATTACTTCGGCTTCGGCCAACACTATTCTTTGGTGTTGTTGTATTTACTTCTTTGTTTGATTGTTGACCAGACTAGATACCTCCCGTCTTTTTATTAGTCTGTTGTGAAACGCTAGTACCGAGTTCTTGTATACCCCGTTATAGCAGATAGAACTCTGGAGGGTATTGGTGTTTTTTGTTCGGCTGGCAGTACTCTGGGGTTGGGATCGTGTGTTTCCGTTGTGGCAGCGAGCCATACTCGAGTCCTGTGTGAGAGCCCTAGTGTACCCGAGTGCCCGGTCGTAACAAATGGCGACCTTGCTTAGGATTTTGTGAACAGTATAAATTTTTGCAGAGTTGTACAACATTTGTTTGTTTGTACTTTAGCGTGCATATTGAAGAATATTTTTTTTTGTAGGGCAATTAGTAGAGCATTTAAGAGACTCCAGTTAATTTAGTAATTAGTGCTTGCATAAGGAAGTTTAACACTTTTGTCTCGAGAATTTTTTTGTGGACTTCAGTATGTCGTGCCCTAGCACTGACGAGGAGCGAGAGATGCCATTTGAAGAGGTGCCGTTAGTAATCAGTGAGGAGGATGCTAGAGTTTTTGTGAGTAAGCGGTACCACGTGACGGAGGAGAGGTTGACTGGGGTGGATATTTATGGCTTGCACCTGATAGCCAAGGTTTTGGGCCTTGCCAATGTAGTAGGGATGTCCAAGAGGGAGCTGATTTCCTGGGTGTTGCGTGGGCGACATGGGGTTTCGGAGGAGAGGGCGTTTGGGGGGGTTCCTCCCCAGATCCCCTCTCACTCGACTCCCACAGTGCCGTCCACTCAGTTGCCGGAGGTTAGCACTCTCCCACAGAGGGATGAGAATTGGCAGATTGGAGTGCCCTCGGGCGGTGCACATGGTGGTTCCCCAGTTTTTGCCCCCCCTCCTTCAGTAGTGGCAGCTCCCTCTTCCTGCCTGTCTCCAGATATGATATTTAGACTTGAGCTTGCTAAAATTGAGACTAGGAAGCATGAGATTGAGGCTGAGTCTAGGAAGCAGGAGAAGGAGATTGAGGCTGAGGCTAGGAAGCAGGAGAATGAGACTAGGAGGCATGAGATTGAGAATGAGACTAGGAGGCATGAGATTGAGGTTAGGAGGCAAGAGGATGAGACCAGGAGGCATGAGGCTGAGCTTAGGTACGACTCAGAGAAATATTGTGCTCAAATAGATTTAGATAAGACTCGTGCAGAGTCGACAGGGACTCGGATGGGCCGTGAGGGCCAAGTAAGAGAACAGTCCTTGTCCCACTTAGTCAAATTGGTGCCGGCATTTAGTGAAACTGAAGTCACAGAATTTTTTAATCGTTTTGAGAAGAAGTGTAGGGAGCATAATTGGCCTGAAGAGAAGTGGGCAGCTCTAGTCTCCTCAAGACTTACGGGTAAGGGTCTGAAGGCTTATGATGCACTACCTTTAGAGTCTTGCATTGACTACCCAGAATTGAAGAGAGCTGTCCTACGGGCATAAGAGTTGCAACCAGAAACATATCGATTGAAGTTTCGGGGTGTTACGAAGACTAGGGAGGCGACCTTTCTTGAACATGCCCGGGACTTAAAAGATGCACTTGCTAACTGGACACGTTCTGAGAAAGCTGAGACGGCCGAACAGTTGACTGAGCTGTTTCTGCTCGAGCAGTTTTATAAGTGTACAGGTGCAGAAATGACTTTAACTATTAAAGAAAAGAACCCAAAAACTCTACAGGAGGCAGCTGAGATGGCCGACCTCCGGCTATCGCTAATTCGTGGGTGCGGGTCTGCCCAGCGTAGTGAGGCAGGTAACAAGGGGTGTGACGCCCCACCAACCCGAGTTAGTGATATACCTTATGCAAACAAGTACAAGAGTTATGATACCAAGACTGACCACAAGACTAGCACCGTCCCATTTAAGAAGGGGCCGGGCCCTTCCCAGTACCAAGGGAAGCCCAGAGGGGAGTTGGAGTGTTATCATTGTCATGAAAAGGGGCACTTTGAAAGAGTCTGTCCTAGCAAACCACCTACAGCAGCTGTGTCTTTGGCCTGCAACATTGGTGTGTCTTCGAAGTTTTCTGAGTTTGCCCGGGGCAGTTCGTCAGAGGCTGAGGCACAGCCAATGCAGAAGCACCTGGGAGGCTCGAACCCTGCTCAGGATGTTTTTTGCGACCATAGAGGACGGGGTTGCGTGATGTGGGCGGGGCGCAAGCATGGAGTAGAGGTCTTGCGTGATACAGGTGCTTCCCAGACTCTGATGAATAACTTGACTGGCTACCCTATAAATGCGGCTCGGGTGGTAGTGGTGCAGGGTATTAATGCAACTCGGTCATACCCGCTGGTGCGGTTGGAGTTGGAGGTGGATGGTGTGGCACGTGAATTGGATGTCGGGATTGTGGAGAAACTGCCAGTGGAGGGCGTCGACCTTCTTCTCGGCAACGACTTTGCAATGCCCGCTTCTGAGGTTCTACCCTTAGTCGTTGCCGAGAGGCCGGCCGACGTGAGTGGGGAAGAGCAAGAGTGGGTCGAGCGGTGCCAGACACAACCCATGGCGTGTGTTGTCACCCGAGCTCGGGCAGATAAAGTGTCACAGCCTAGTCCTCTGTCTTCAGACCAGCAGAGGAACGATCAACAGGAGGAGGCTAAAGCTGGAGTTGGTTTTAAGAGTTTTGACTCGGCGGCTCTCCTGGGTGATTTAGTATTGGCACCTATGTTAGAGTCTGGAGAGGCCCCAGGACCTGTCACAGCTAGTGAGGAGGTAGGGCAGGAAGAGACTCCGAGGCAGCAACGTTACACACGGAGAGAAAAAAGGGTTGCTCAGTTTGATATTGGGGGAGGACTTGGGTTGCTTCGGAAGCATCTAGATAGGTTGGTTCCCTCAGATATTTGTAAACTGCAGTTGGAGGATCCGGAAGTTCAGAAGTGTGGTAATGGTGCTGTCGAGATTAAACACGAGGACGGGGAAGCATGTCATGTGAACCTGTTGGAGGAGTTTGTGAGGCAACCACCTGAGCAGCCTACTGTCCCTGCGTTGGTCTGCCGCGGCCAAGGTGGAGAAGGATAGGGGGCTAGTAGGGCACAGGTGGAGGAGAGAAGGGATTGTCATGTCTCGGCGGAACAGTGGGCGGGGGACACGAGTCTGGTGGCTGTGGAAGCGCTAGAGCACCTGCCTGAGCAGCAGTGTGCAGCACTCCAGCACCAGCTCGGTTCATACCCCACTGGTCGTGCCGAGCCCCTGAGTCTCACAACTCGGGCGGTGCAAGATGTTCCACGGGCAGGTCACGTGAATGTTGAAAGACCGTTAGCCTCGTTGTTTCGGTGGTTCAAGGTGGGCGACGAGGCTTTGGCATGGTTGCCAGGTCAGGGTCGACCCATGGCTGCCAAGGGTGGTGGTCAAAAGGAGGACATTGAGCAGATTGGTAAGGTCGGCTGTGGTATCGCAGTGCCCGGTCGTCGCATAGCCTCCCAATGCTGCTCTAGTCTAATGCAACAGCCCTACCATAGACCGACTGTATCTGGCCATGTCGCTGAAAGCGGTGATGCTGCGCAGGCAGATGTCGTCACAAGGAATGCGGGGGTGCGCATGTACGGTATCGGCGGGGAAACCTTAGCAATAATGAACTATGGGAGTGACTGCACAGGTGGTACTGATTGTCCCTCTCATGACCTGGCTGTTCTAGGGACGAAGGTGGAGAAGGAGGGAGACTACAGGTTAGAAGCTGCGGTCTCGGCTGGGTTGTGGGAGGGCACTAGGCATGTTTGTGGAGACAGTGCAAGGCAGTTGTTTACTAGGCTATGGCAGTACTTTCGCATGTTTGTTGCTTCTCCAGGCCTGATGTATGGGGTAGAATCCGACATGCAGGCTGGAGATAGTGCAAGGCTCAGTTTAATTCCCTACCGTATAAATCCTGCTAGACAGCCTATGGTGCAAGCAGAGCTGGATGTTGTGGACGGGAGTACCTACCAGTGCAATGTTATGCCTGACGGACTTGAGAATGCACCAGCAACGGTTCAGAACCTGATGAATGAAATTGAAAAGGACGATGATAGGCTGGAGCATCCTGTTAGTTTCTGCTCGGAGAAGTACAATTCGGCCCAGGGGAGCTGCTCTGTTGTCGAGGAGGAGCTGCTGGCGGTTGTGCTTGTGCTGGGGCATTTCGAGGTCTATGTTCCAGCCTATGGTCCGGTCGTTGTAGTTTACCCAGATCATCACCCTCTCAAGATCTTGGACCAGTTTCACAATCGGAATATGAGGCTGACCAGGTGGTCACTAAGGTTAGTGGTATATAACCTGGACATACGCCATATTGCCGGTTGTGACAACGTGGTTGCAGATGGTCGTTCAAGGTTATATGATCCTGGGTAGATTGACACACGGGTAGCCTCCTGCTTTAGTTTGAATAGTATTTTGCGCTTGGTGCTTGTTGGCTCGCGTTTGTAGCCCAGCGTATTGGGTCGTAAAGCAGGAGTTGAGCGTTTGGTATAGAAGAAAATAGGCTGCCCTTATAGTGCAGCCGGGAAAAACATATTAAAATATAAAAATCATAAAAAACCTCTTTCTTTTTTATATAGATAATTATATAAGTTTGTCATTGCCTATAGAGTTTGAGTAGTCCACGAACTATCAAACGGCTGAGCTGCTGTAAGCTCGCTCTGGGAGCATGATATTGTGTCTATTGCTATTGTTGGGAGGAGTTATAAAATGTGAATTTTTGTTTTTAATAATGTGTTTTAGTGATAAACTCAGCTTGTTTTAGTGCCATGCGGTCGCTGGGTGTGAGGGGCTTGATGGGGTTCTGTGTGTCAGATTTTAGCTCAGGATTGAGCAAGTAAAATCTTGGGGGAGGTGTGACGCATGTCTAGTATGAGCATGCTGTACAGAACGCCCAGTCATGCCCCACTCTCGCTAGGATCGTCAGGGCAGGAACTTTGGCTGTAGTCTGTGTAGAGTTTTCTAACTTAGTTTGTGTGAGCCGTTGTACTATAAGTATTATAAATATGTATTTTGTTTTCATCTCAGTCAACGAGTTCTATTTTATATCATTAGTTATAAGTGTTGTGTGTGGGACTTATTTGTAATGATGAGAGGAGAGAGAGAGTATGTAACGGGGACCAGTGAGTGCGCCACGCGGGCAGGTAGGCCTAATTCCCTCCTCCCTCCTCCCTCTCAGTGCGTGGGAAATCCTTTGTCGATCCCAGATTGAGAGAGAATATTACGTAATGATTGCTAGTGGGCGGTCCTTAGTAGTTGGCGATATGCTCACTAGAGGGCCGAGTATAAAAAGGGAAGTCTCGCCACATATCCCTTAGAACTCATCAGGCAGAGCGACTTCTTATATCCCTTGCAACTATATATATTCTTCCGACTGATGTGAACTTTCCCTACTCTCTGTACCGCCTAACTTCTTCTTTTCCTGAACCCTTTTTTAACCTCAATGACCCCTTTGGTGCAGATTTAGTCAGCCAAAGTATTATCGCTCGAGTTCTCACGAGATATATGCCTATTAGAATAGCCTATTTTGGAAGGGATAACTAGAATAGGATTGATTAATGTTTGTTGCACTCGTATATGCATTTCCCTGTGTATGATTATTCATGTTCCTGTTTTCTGCTGATCTAGGTGATGCTAGACTGGGATGAGGCTACTAGAGTTGTGATTCCCTATGTGTATTAGGTTTTGTTGAACCTGTACAATCGCAACGGAGACTTGGGAAGCCTAGGTGGTCTTTCTGACGGTGTACCTTGTGAGTTTAGCGCTGTGTTGCGAGTGAGGGCTTTTGCCTCTGCCACCCAACACTGTGCTAACTCGTTTGCTTGACTTTGAGAGGATCGCCAGGAGAGAACCAGATACTAGTGATCTGGATCTCTCAAGAGAGCATCCCGTCAATTAACGTAATTTGGCCGCACAGCCTTAAGGACCTCGCTAGGCTACGAGCCGCTTGCTCAGCCATTGTTTCCTAGCCTACTACATTCCCAGCTAGACTTTGCTCGGTCAGCAGATACAGCATAGTATTGAAGCTTTCCTTATGTATGTTATTGTTTATGCACTATTGATTTCATGTGTGGCACGCATAGCTACTTCAGAGATTAGTGGCCCACGAGCACAATCCTAGTAGGCTATTGCCAGTGCATTGTCGGAGTACTTCTTTTTTATGTTTGCCATTTACTACTGTCTATTCTTATAATTCTTCTTATGTCAATTTAAAGCCCTTAATATTAGTTAATTGCCAGTGTGTTACTTATTGAATTGCTGTTCAAAATCCGATACTTACTTCTTACGAGTATCCGAGAAGCATCTAACTTTATCAGAAGATTCCTTGCTCGATGCTCGAGGACTATTGTTTAACGTAACGTAATAGTGCCGATCCGAAGTAGAGGGTGGAGGACTTCTTAAGTTCTTAGTCAAGGGTGGATTACTTCGGCTTCGGCCAACACTATTCTTTGGTGTTGTTGTATTTACTTCTTTGTTTGATTGTTGACCAGACTAGATAACTCCCGTCTTTTTATTAGTCTGTTGTGAAACGCTAGTACCGAGTTCTTGTATACCCCGTTATAGCAGATAGAACTCTGGAGGGTATTGGTGTTTTTTGTTCGGCTGGCAGTACTCTGGGGTTGGGATCGTGTGTTTCCGTTGTGGCAGCGAGCCATACTAGAGTCCTGTGTGAGAGCCCTAGTGTACCCGAGTGCCCGGTCGTAACAACATGTAAATAGGTAATGACGCTATTTCCTCCCTTGCTTGCGTTTACTGTATGATATCCAAGTTATTTAGGTGTTATGTGATATTTTATAGGTAAGAGTGATATCCAAACCTTAAGAGCAATGAAGTATCACACGGAACATATAAATAACTGATATAACACCTTAAACACAATAACTGATATAACGCCTTAAACACAATAACTGATATAACACCTTAAACACAATAACTGATATAACACCTTAAACACAATAACTGATATAACACCTTAAACACAATAACTGATATAACACCTTAAACACAATAACTGATATAACACCTTAAACACAATAACTGATATAACACCTTAAACACAATAACTGATATAACACCTTAAACACAATAACTGATATAACACCTTAAACACAATAACTGATATAACACCTTAAACACAATAACTGATATAACACCTTAAACACAATAACTGATATAACACCTTAAACACAATAACGGATATAACACCTTAAACACAATAACTGATATAACACCTTAAACACAATAACTGATATAACACCTTAAACACAATAAAGAGATGAAATGCCGTCGCTACCTGTTGTGTGTAATAAGTGAAGCAGGGCCTGTGATTGGCTATAAGAAGCGTGGGCCATGTCAGTCAGTCTTCATATCTTGATTACATTTTGGGTTTATCATTTATTTATCTCGCTTGTGTTTACTGTATGATGTATATTTTATTAATTAATGTGTTTAATATGATATATCAAGGTTCTTAAGATTCGGATAACACTGTAGATTGTTAAGTAATCATACAAGTATTAACACGTGTCTAGTATAATGAATGCACAAAGAATAATAAAGATAATAATAAAAACATTATCAGCTCTGCGACTCTTCAGGGCCAGTGAGCTACGGTATTGATAAGATGGGGAATCATGAGCGTCGATACAAACACCAATTAGGGGCCAGAGGCTTGGTTCGAGTGAATCGAGAATAGCTTATCTATAAGTTTGTATTCAATTAAGGAAGGAAGTGTAACCATTAAAAGGCTTCATACCAGCTCGATTAGTTCTTCTAAATACCACAGATCCTTCCTTATCTGCACAAAATTGTGGAAATATACTGTAGCTGTAATGAAACTATAGCACATCCCCGGGATGGAAGGGGTTAATTTCGGAGGGAGCAGTGTTTGCTGAGGCAGTTGAAAGACTCTTAAAGTAAGAAAATAACATACACGATTGTGTAATGTAATGTCACATTAATGTGTGTGGCAGTGTGTTTGAGTTGACTAGTTACAAACTATGAATAGATAAGTGTGAGCTACTGTAATTAACCCGTTTAACACGATTACGTTTTTTTCATCATATCTTGGTTACAATTAGACAATTTTCTTTATCTTATAATATACTTGTAGGATCCAAAGGGGTAAAAAAGATCTCAATAGAACTTCAGAATAACATAGGTCTTTCTTAAACTTAATCAAAGGCAAAAAGGCGCCATCGTGCTGAAGGGGTTAAGGGGGAGGTGGGTTGACAGGCGAGTATTGAGAATAACACACGTAAACATATATTTATAACTTTAATATTGTATGTGTGTATCTCTTTTACTAATAATATATAATAATATAAAATGTAAACGTGAAATGCATACCTACTCCAAACAGTGGGATATATGAGTTTAGATAATTATAACTGAATTGAAATATGATCCTGCAAAAGTAAATTAAAGTATCGGTTGTAATTGACTTAAATAACATGTATAGTTAAAAACTTCCATATTTGAATGGATTATGAAACTTTATATTTTGTTAGGTTTGTATAAAATGGTAAATATAAATATGAAGTATGTAACGATATGTTATTTCATATTAGTTAGAAGATTAGGAAAACATTAATAAAAATAGTGATTCGATGTGAGAGGGAGACATAAAGAGCGGCTTATAGATGTGAACAAGAACGAAAGCAGTAGAGAGGGAAGGAGGGGCTTGGCTGAGAGAGGGTGGTAGTGTGGGGATGGGGTGGGGGGGTGGGGGGGGTATCAACACCATTCGCGCTTCCCTGTCAGACAGGTGTAGCAGGACTTATGTCCACAATAGTACTAGTACATGGAGTTGCGTTGTTTTAGCCGTGTTATCACTTCCAAGGACACAATATAAACTGAAGCATGAATATGTATGTGTATATTTTAGTAAAACAAGGAAAACTTCTTTGACTCCCTAAATGGACTAATTAGAATGATTAGGTTTGTCAACACTATACCCTGTTCCATATAAGTAGGCCAACACTCTTGAACATTAATTAACCTCTATAACTCACACACGACTAGAGTAATCGAGCTAATATGTCTACCAATTGGGAAGGGTCAACAGGGGAATAGGTGTTGAAATTTGCAGCTCATTTGTTCCAGCCCTTTTTTAGTTACAGAGGTTACGGTTCACGATGTCTGGTGTACTTATTTTGAACAAGGTATATCTAGGAATCCGAGCCTAGGACTGGTTAAGATAGACGGGATAACATTGTTTTGGCTGGGGCTTGTCTTGCTAAAACTGAATAATAATGTAGTGTTATGTTAATGTGGCGGAAATGATGAACTGACTGACCTTGATTGTATCCCACTCATGCACTCATATTATATAGCCTACTGGTACAGTATGTGTCAACAAACACTCACGCAAAATCTCTCTCTCTCTCTCTCATTATGTTGTTTATGTTGTGGGGCTGTGGAGAGAGGGAGGGGGGGGGTGGAGAGAGGGAGGGACGGGGAGGTTGTCGAGAGGAAGAAGGAGGGAAGGGTGGAGAGAGGGAGGGATGAAGAGGTTGTCGAGAGGGAGAAGGAGGGGGGTGGGGTTAAGGAGAAGGAGGGGGGTGGGGTTAAGGAGAAGGAGGGGAAGGGTGGAGAGAGGGAGGGATGAAGAGGTTGTCGAGAGGGAGAAGGAGGGGGGTGGGGTTGTCGAGAAGGAGAAGGAGGGGAAGGGTGGAGAGAGGGAGGGATGAAGAGGTTGTCGAGGGGGAGAAGGAGGGGGGTCGGGTTGTAGAGAAGGAGAAGGAGGGGGTGGGGTTGTCGAGAAGGAGAAGGAGGGGAAGGGTGGAGAGAGGGAGGGATGAAGAGGTTGTAGAGAGGGAGAAGGAGGGGGGTGGGGTTGTCGAGAGGGAGAGGGAGGGGGGTGGGGTTGTCGAGAGGGAGGGGGATGGGGTTATCGAGAGGGAGGGGGATGGGGTTATCGAGAGGGAGGGGGAGGGGTTAGGGAGAGGGAGGGATGAAGAGGTTGTCGAGAGGGAGAGGGAGGAAGGGAGTGGGGTTGTCGAGAGGGAGAGGGAGGGAGGGGGGGTTGTCGAGAGGGAGGGGGGTTGTCGAGAGGGAGGGGGGTTGTCGAGAGGGGGAGGGGGAGAGGGTTGTAAAGAGTGAGGGGGGTTGTCGGGAGGGAGGGGGGTTGTCGAGAGGGGGAGGGAGGGAGGGGGGGTAGTCGAGAGGGAGGTGGGGGATTGTCGTGAGGGGGAGGGGGGGAGATTGTGGTTGTGGGGGAAGAGAAGGGTAGGGGTTGTGGAGAGAGAGAAAAGAGGGGTAGTGGAGGGAGAGGGGGGGACTATAGCGTATGAGAGGATATGAGGGTTGAGGTACGCCAGTGTTGTTTGGAGGGTCACTAGGGCTGCTCGTCACCTCTCAGCTGCTCTACACTACAGGTCAGAGAAACACACAGATAGATAGGGAAGGGTAGGGATTTTATAATCGAATAAGTTTATTGCTCAGACCGTATACATACAGTATGGAGCACTTACAAATAAACACATTTCATAGTTACAAGCAGGAACATTTGGTAATTAAACATATGGGGGAAGCACTCGTCACAGGTAGTTTTGCCTTTTGTCTCCCTCATCCACATAGAACAAAAAATAGAAACACGAAAGTTTGGTAATTAAGCATAACTAGAAACAATCCGATCTACAGTATGTTGTGTAATGAATTACGACTGAATAAGTGAAGATAAGAAATATAAACACACATATATAACACCCAAGTATACCCGTGTGGTATAAGAACATAAGAAAATGGGAGTCTGCAAAAAGCCGATCGGCCCATACAAGGCCCTGTCACACCCAATTACAAGGCCCAATTATAGGCCCAACTCACTAAGACCTTGAGTACTGACCCCACCAAACGGTCGGAGATTAACACAAGATAACGGGGTCTGCTGAGCGCCGATTGGCCCACACCTGGTAGATCCCCCTCACACCCTACCCATCTCGTCCATATGCCTTCTAATTTTATCTTAAAGCTCCCTATCGTTCATGATCCCACTATATCACTTGGTAGCCTATTCGATAATATTCAAGACTTCTTTCGCCGCCCTATTAGAAATAATGTATTAGGGAAAATAGGGACCAATAGACTCGCCATATTTTTCTCATTATAGTCCACATGGAGGAATTTCGTTATCGACACTTGAAAAAACCCGATTACACCGAAAAATAACACGAAAATAATGTCCCGAACGTAAACAAAGCATTGCACCCAATGAATCCTTCGACCTGGGTCCTCTTCTTCTTTTGAAGGATGCGGCGAGTGCGATTCACCCAATAAATGGCTTTAACGTTACTCACAAAACGATATTATATTATGGTTAGGTTAGGTTAACTTAGGTTAATATAATATTTGTACATTTTGGAAGCGTGCATGGCCTCCCCACAATTTCCCTTACCTACTGTAAAAGCGCAATTCACCCAATAAATGGCGCCATTTGACGAGTATCTTCAGATTAATGAATAATGGGTAAGTTAATGCAAATCCTCCACTCCAACCATGAAAAACAACCATAAAACTCTATTCCTTGAAAAAAAAATATACAGAAACTTGGTAAATAAGGCGGCTCTAGCTGTCTTAAATGTTACCGCCCATTCCACCCATCTACAACTCTGTTACCAAACCAATAATCGCCTATATCTTTTCTGAAACTAAATTTATCTAATTTATAACCATTTGTTAGAGTTCTTTCGCTATCACTGAGCTTCAGTACATTTTTCATGTCTCCTTTATTTACCCCACTGAACGACTTAAACACGTCTATCATATCCCCTCTAACTCTGCGCCTTTCTAACGAATGCAAGCCTAATTTGTTCAACCTTTCTTCATATGGTAGATTTCTAATATTATGAATAATTTTTGTCATTCTTCTCTGTACTCTCTCCAAGGAATCTATATCCATTCTGTAATAAGGACACCAAAATTGGACAGCATAATCCATATGAGGTCTTACTAATGACAAGTAAAGTTTCAAGATAACATCGGCAGTTCTGTTACTCACACTCCTTGAGATTAACCCCAGAATCCTGTTTGCCTTGTTACGTACGCTTATACACTGTTTTCTAGGTTTCAAATCGTTGCTAACAAACACACCCAAGTCTTTCTCGCAGTCTGAGTTTTGTAATTCAGCATTAGCTTGTTTATATTTTGCATTAGTATTCGTCTTCCCTATCTTTAATACCTTGCATTTGTCAATGTTAAAATTCATCTGCCACTTTACTGACCATTCGTGTAAGGTATCTAGATCCCTTTGGAGGCACTCGATGTCGCTATCTGAATCTATTGGTCTCCCTATTTTGGTATCGTCTGCGAATTTACTTATCCTACTAGTTATACCTAAATCAAGGTCATTTATGTATATGATAAATAACAGAGGACCCAATACAGATCCCTGGGGGACACCACTCTTGACTGATCGCCACTCTGACTTCGTACCATTTATGCGGACTCTCTGCTTCCTACCAATTAGCCATGACCTAATCCATCCTAACAACGCCCCACCTATTCCATGCGCCTCAACCTTTCTCATCCATGTGTTGAGTGGTACTTGAAAAGTAGACAGAATGGATAAAAAACACCATCTGAGGAAGAGCACTTTATTGGCAACGTTTCGCAGATAGCTTCATCAGGTCACTAACAAATGCTGGTACATAATCTTATATATATATATATATATATATATATATATATATATATATATATAAATTATATTAGCACTATCTTCACTGTTTTAATTATAATTGTTACGATTAATATTATCATCTGTATTATTATTATTAATGTTATTTTTATTATTATTATTTGTATTATTATTATTGTTATTATTATTTGTATTATTATTATTATTGTTAGTTATTTTTATATCTTTGTACTAGTAGAGTTGTTACCCTGTACGCATGTTTGTATGTCTGTTTTTGCTAGTTCTTACTGATGTATTTGACCCATATATAGGCTCCGCCTCCCCTCCCCCCATGCTTCTGTCCCCTCCCTGTCCTGCCTCCTTCCTCCATCCCAACCCCCACCTCCCTCTCCTCCCCCGCCACCTGTCTGGACGGATATTTAAGGCCTCCTGTGTACCAGCATTTGTTAGTGACCTGATGAAGCTATCTGCGAAAAGTTATCAATAAAGTGCTCTTCCTCAGATGGTGTTTTTTATCCTTTCTCATCAATCTCTCATGAGGGACTCTGTCGAAAGATTTACTGAAATCTAAATATATAATATCATATGATTTGTCATTATCTACTGCTTCATATACCTCTGAGAAAAAGCTAAGCAAATTAGTAAGGCAAGAACGTCCCTGAGTGAATCCATGCTGAGAAGAATTAATTAAGTTAAATGTTTCTAAGTGGTTTCTCATTTTCCTAGCAATATTTGACTCTAGTAGCTTTCCTATGATTGAAGTGAGACTAATGAGACGTTAATTTGATGCTATGGATTTCTCACCTTTTTTGAAGATCGGAACTATATTTGCAAGCTTCCAAGCTTCTGGAACTATACCTGTTTCTAATGACTTGTTAAAAAGAAATGTTAATGGGTAACTTAACTCATCTCTGCATTCTTTTAATACTCTAGCATATACCTCATCAGGACCAGGTGATTTCTGAGGCTTCAGTCTGTCAATTTCCTTAAGCACACCATTTCTACTTATAGTAATCGTACTTGACCTATTTTCTATACTATCGCTATATACCTTACTGATTTCTGGAATCTGTGCCAAATTTTCATTAGTGAAAACGGATAGAAACTGACTATTTAATGTACTGCACATTTCGGTTCAATGTTATTTTAATACCACGAATTTTGTTGATATATTTGAAGATAAATATTGAATCTATATGCTCTAAAGATCATAAGAAAATTTGTTTAAACCCTCGGCAAAACTTAATAAAAAAATATGGTACTAAAATTTCTTTTTCGTAACAAGGTTGTCAATACGGTACTTCCAGTTATCGATAGCTCTAAAGATCATATGAAAATGTGTTAAACCCTCGGAAAACCCTAATATAAAAGTATGGTACTAAAATTTAAGTTTCGTAACAAGGTTGTCAATACGGTACTTTCCCGTTATCAATATACAATCAAAGCTGAAGATTGCAGAGTAAACACCTTAGACTTCATCAGCTTTCTTTCACCTTCGTATAATCGACAGCCAATTTTTTTTTTTTTTTTTTACCAAGGGATTAGTACTAACCGGTGGGGGTGTGGGGGCAGCAGCCCCCACCCATAATACTAGGTTAGGTTAGGTAAGGTTGTTAGGTTAGGCTAATGTCTTTTCAAATCACTATCGGGGGCGTGTCTCAACATCGATCAATAGGCCTAATGGGGAAAATAGGTTTTCCCGAGATTTCTAATTAATTACAAACACTATATATTGATGCAAATGAACAATTTCTTTTATACAAAAACACTCGGAAGCCGTGGTATTAAAATAACATTTTTCCCACATTTCTAAATCATTTTCTGTCATTTCTCCTATCGAAGTTTTAAGGGGCCTATTACATTTCTAACTTTAAGATTTATATAGTTGGTAAAAAGCTTTAGGGTTATTTTTTGAGTCGTTTGCTATCCTTATTTAATTTCTTTTTGCTGTCCTAATTTCCTTTATGATCTGTCTTGATAGAGTCTGATAGTAAATAAGTAGGTGAGTTTCGCCTTTCTTAATTTTTCTATATATTTCTTTCCTTTTTTCCTTTAAGATCTATTAGTTTATTATTCATCCAGTTTGGTTGGTTCTGTATCGATCTAAATCTTCTTTTGGGGATATATTTATTTTGCGCATTGTGAATTGAAGAAATAAACTGTTCATATGTAGCTGTCAAGCTTAACTCTGGCTTATCCTGACTTAATTGTTTAACAATTGGGTCTACCCTTAAGGCTCTTCTTATCCCACCATAATCGGCTTTTCTGAAATCTGGGATAAGTGACGGATTCTCTTTAGCATTTCCTGTCCATTGTATATTAAAATAAATGCTATATTAAAATAAATGCTATAAATGCTATAAATAAATGCGTGTATGCTATACACGGCTACACAGAGGGTCACATAAGGTAAACATTCACTTACAAGTGCAAGTGTATACACAAACATTTAAATACACATTTATTAATATTTAAAACTGTCTGTATCACCATATAATTTGTTTTATCATACTAGAGAACTGGGAGCGCACACTTCAGGAAGTTGCTAAGCTTTATTTCCAAGTTTGAATTATTAGAGTTAATGGGGTCTAGCCATAGTCGGTCGTTCCATGTAGTAATTTATGTTTAAGATATTTTACACGATATTCTCTAACTTTAGCATTGTTACATTTAAATATTAAGTGATATTCGTCCCCAAATCCTGAAGCGTGCACAGCCTACACAATATGTAAGTTTGTACATTGTCACTTTGAGGTTGAGATGCACACTTATTATTTGGTTCAATGACATTAGAGTTGGAAGGTTTATTTTCTTGTTTGCTGTCTTGTTTGCTGTCTTGTTTGCTGTCTTGTTTGCTGTCTTGTTTGCTGTCTTGTTTGCTGTCTTGTTTGCTGTCTTGTTTGCTGTCTTGTTTGCTGTCTTGTTTGCTGTCTTGTTTGCTGTCTTGTTTGCTGTCTTGTTTGCTGTCTTGTTTGCTGTCTTGTTTGCTGTCTTGTTTGCTGTCTTGTTTGCTGTCTTGTTTGCTGTCTTGTTTGCTGTCTTGTTTGCTGTCTTGTTTGCTGTCTTGTTTGCTGTCTTGTTTGCTGTCTTGTTTGCTGTCTTGTTTGCTGTCTTGTTTGCTGTCTTGTTTGCTGTCTTGTTTGCTGTCTTGTTTGCTGTCTTGTTTGCTGTCTTGTTTGCTGTCTTGTTTGCTGTCTTGTTTGCTGTCTTGTTTGCTGTCTTGTTTGCTGTCTTGTTTGCTGTCTTGTTTGCTGTCTTGTTTGCTGTCTTGTTTGCTGTCTTGTTTGCTGTCTTGTTTGCTGTCTTGTTTGCTGTCTTGTTTGTATCCGGATGTATTTACTGGCAATCTGTAATTATTATTCGAAATTTGATCAATGCTTTCATATTTCTTAAATGTCTGTCTATCTATCTTTTGCCTGACGCCGTGATCCCCGAAGGGGTGGCCACGAATGAACCGCCCCCATGCACCTCTGTCCCCAGTCAGTCGACGCCCCTCCCCCCAACCAGCACCGCCTTCGTTCATGTACTTCCTCACTCCATCCTTCCACCTCTCATTCGGTCTACCTCTCCCTCTCTGTCCCTCCACCTCGCTCTCGTACACCCTCTTAGTCATTCTCTCGCTTTCCATACGTTCCATATGGCCGAACCATCTCAAGTTGTTCCTTTTCACACTTTCCAGCACATCTACCTCCACACCACACCTCCTTCTTACTTCCTCATTAGTCTGTCTATCCCTCCATGTAACTCCGCACGCACTCTTTAAGTAATTCATTTCCACTGCTCTCACTCTTGGTCTGAGTCTCTCAACCACGTCCATGCTTCGCTTCCGTAAGTCAGTGTCGGGATTACTACACTGTCATGCAAGGACTTCTTCACTTCCATACTGACCACCCTATTTCTTGTTACTGCTTTTAGCGTTCCTACAACCCTCTTCCCCTGTTGTACCCTCTTCCGCACTTCTTCATCCATAGTCCCATCTTTGCTCAACACACTGCCCAGATACTTAATTAAAAGAGTTGACGATCTCCATAGCCTGACCGTTCAGCTTCACCTCACACTCTGTGACTTCACCCCTTTCGAAGACCATAACCTTGCTCTTCCCTGCATTTACCTTCAAATTCAGTTTTTCGCACACTATTCCAAACTCATTTACCAGACCTGCAACTCCCATTCATTATCACTCCTCAGAACTGTATCATCCGTGTTCCCGATTTCGACTCCCTCTGAATTCTCAACTTTATGGCTCAAACTTTCCTGTCATTCTCTTACTAAATATTTCTGTGCTGTCTATCTTTCCCCTAACTCTACCAACTTTCCTAAATTCTTTGACTATCTAAACTCTACAGTGGAACACATTCTATCCATTTCTCCTTTCTCAGAAATCTCCATCTTAGGAGATTTCAACGTTCACCACCGCCAATGGCTCTCCTCTCACACTACTGATCCACCTGGTGAACAAGCCTACGTCTTTTCTATCCTAAATGACCTAGAGCAGTTAGTTCAGCAACCCACCCGTATCCCGGATCGCATCGGAGATCGGCCCAACATTCTTGACCTGTTCTAACTTCTAACCCTTCTTCTTATTACTGTCGATCTTTTTTCTCCTTTGGGCTCCTCCGACCATAAACTTATCTGTCACCTGTCCTATCTCTCCAGTACAGCCACCCGATCCTCCTAGCCGGCGGCGCTTGTGGCACTTTGGCGCTGCCGACTGGGAGGCTCTTCGGCAGTACTTCTTTGATTTTCCCATGGAATGATTTCTGCTTCCATGGCAGAGGACCCTCGGAGAGTGCTGAACGCATTACCGAGGTAATCCTATCGGGCATGGAAGCATACATTCCATTCTCTTTCTCTCAGACTAATGCTAAAAAATCATGTTTACTCACGCCTGTTCTACTGCTGTCCGCAATAAGGTGGAAGCATTCAAACGGTACCGACGCCTTAAAACTCAAGACTCTCATTCTTCATATGTTTCTGCCCGGAATCAAGCCAAATCTGTTCTTCGACTTGCCAAACTCTCTTTCATCAATAATAAATGCACTGAGCTATCCAACTCTAGCTCTTCCCAAGCTTTCTGGCATCTAGCCAAAAACCTCTCCAACAATTTCTCTTCCTCGTCTTTCCCTCCCCTTTCCCACTTTGATGGCACAACCATCACTTCTTCCTCTGACAAAGCTAAACTCTTCGCTCAAACTTTTGCTAGAAACTCCACCTTGGATGATTCCGGTGCTATTCCTCCCTCTCCGCCCTCCTCTCTCTTACTTATGCCTAATATCCTAATCTCTTCTAAAGATGTACTTTCTACCCTCTCTGGGCTTAACACTAATAAGGCGTACGGTCCGGACGGTGTTCCTCCTGTTGTTCTCAAAAACTGTGCTTCCGTGCTGACTCCCTGCCTAGGCAAACTCTTTCGTCTCTGTCTATCCTCTAACGTCTTCCCTTCATGCTGGAAGTTTGCTCACATTCAACCTGTCCCAAAGAAGGGTGACCGCTCTCAACCCTCCAACTATCGTCCAATTGCTCTTATCTCTTGTCTTTCTAAAGTTTTTGAAACTATTCTTGCTTCCAAATTTCTTAAGCATTTCTCTTCTCATAATCTGCTCTCAGATCCCCAGTATGGCTTCCTTAAG
>JBAKBP010024384.1:0-35282 GCA_037953745.1 Lithodes maja
CTGCCTCACTACGCTGGGCATACCCGCACCCACGAATTAGCGATAGCCGGAGGTCAGCCATCTCAGCTGCCTCCTGTAGAGTTTTTGGGTTCTTTTCTTTAATGGTTAAAGTCATTTCTGCACCAGTACACTTATAAAACTGCTCGAGCAGAAACAGCTCAGTCAACTGTTCGGCCGTCTCAGCTTTCTCAGAACGTGTCCAGTTTGTAAGTGCATCTTTTAAGTCCCGGGCATGTTCAAGAAAGGTCGCCTCCCTAGTCTTTGTAACACCCCGAAACTTCAATCGATATGTTTCTGGTTGCAACTCGTATGCCCGTAGGACAGCTCTCTTCAATTCTGGGTAGTCAATGCAAGACTCTAAAGGCAGTGCATCATAAGCCTTCAGACCCTTACCCGTAAGTCTTGAGGAGACTAGAGCTGCCCACTTCTCTTCAGGCCAATTATCCTCCCTACACTTCTTCTCAAAACGATTAAAAAATTCTGTGACTTCAGTTTCACTAAATGCCGGCACCAATTTGACTAAGTGGGACAAGGACTGTTCTCTTACTTGGCCCTCACGGCCCATCCGAGTCCCTGTCGACTCTGCACGAGTCTTATCTAAATCTATCTGAGCACAATATTTCTCGGAGTCGTATCTAAGCTCAGCCTCGTGCCTCCTGACCTCAATCTCCTGCCTCCTAGTCTCATCCTCCTGCCTCCTGGTCTCATTCTCCTGCTTCCTAGACTCAGCCTCAATCTCCTTCTCCTGCTTCCTAGACTCAATTTTAGCAAGCTCAAGTCTAAATATCATATCTGGAGACAGGCAGGAAGAGGGAGCTGCCACTACTGAAGGAGGGGGGGCAAAAACTGGGGAACCACCATGTGCACCGCCCGAGGGCACTCCAATCTGCCAATTCTCATCCCTCTGTGGGAGAGTGCTAACCTCCGGCAACTGAGTGGACGGCACTGTGTGAGTCGAGTGAGAGGGGATCTGGGGAGGAACCCCCCCAAACGCCCTCTCCTCCGAAACCCCATGTCGCCCACGCAACACCCAGGAAATCAGCTCCCTCTTGGACATCCCTATTACATTGGATAGGCCCAAAACCTTGGCTATCAGGTGCAAGCCATAAATATTCACCCCAGTCAACCTCTCCTCCGTCACGTGGTACCGCTTACTCACAAAAACTCTAGCATCCTCCTCACTGATTACTAACGGCACCTCTTCAAATGGCATCTCTCGCTCCTCGTCAGTGCTAGGGCACGACATACTGAAGTCCACAAAAAAATTCTCGAGACAAAAGTGTTAAACTTCCTTATGCAAGCACTAATTACTAAATTAACTGGAGTCTCTTAAATGCTCTACTAATTGCCATACAAAAAAAATATTCTTCAATATGCACGCTAAAGTACAAACAAACAAATGTTGTACAACTCTGCAAAAATTTATACTGTTCACAAAATCCTAAGCAAGGTCGCCATTTGTTACGACCGGGCACTCGGGTACACTAGGGCTCTCACACAGGACTCGAGTATGGCTCGCTGCCACAACGGAAACACACGATCCCAACCCCAGAGTACTGCCAGCCGAACAAAAAACACCAATACCCTCCAGAGTTCTATCTGCTATAACGGGGTATACAAGAACTCGGTACTAGCGTTTCACAACAGACTAATAAAAAGACGGGAGTTATCTAGTCTGGTCAACAATCAAACAAAGAAGTAAATACAGCAACACCAAAGAATAGTGTTGGCCGAATCCGAAGTAATCCACCCTTGACTAAGAACTTAAGAAGTCCTCCACCCTCTACTTCGGATCGGCACTATTACGTTACGTTAAACAATAGTCCTCGAGCATCGAGCAAGGAATCTTCTGATAAAGTTAGATGCTTCTCGGATACTCGTAAGAAGTAAGTATCGGATTTTGAACAGCAATTCAATAAACAATACACTGGCAATTAACTAATATTAAAGGCTTTAAATTGACATAAGAAGAATTAGAAGAATAGACAGTAGTAAATGGCAAACATATAAAAGAAGTACTCCGACAATGCACTGGCCATAGCCTACTAGGATTGTGCTCGGGGGCCACTAATCTCTAAAGTAGCTTATGCGTGCCACACATGAAATCAATAGTGCATAAACAATAACATACATAAGGAAAGCTTCAATACTATGCTGTATCTGCTGACCGAGAAAAGTCTAGCTGGGATGTAGTAGGCTAGGAAACAATGGCTGAGCAAGCGGCTCGTAGCCTAGCGAGGTCCTTAAGGCTGTGCGGCCAAATTACGTTAATTGACGGGATGCTCTCTTGAGAGATCCAGATCACTAGTATCTGGTTCTCTCCTGGCGATCCTCTCAAAGTCAAGCAAACGAGTTAGCACAGTGTTGGGTGGCAGAGGCAAAAGCCCTCACTCGCAACACAGCGCTAAACTCACAAGGTACACAGTCAGAAAGACCACCTAGGCTTCCCAAGTCTCCGTTGCGATTGTACAGGTTCAACAAAACCTAATACACATAGGGAATCACAACTCTAGTAGCCTCATCCCAGTCTAGCATCACCTAGATCAGCAGAAAACAGGAACATGAATAATCATACACAGGGAAATGCATATACGAGTGCAACAAACATTAATCAATCCTATTCTAGTTATCCCTTCCAAAATAGGCTATTCTAATAGGCATATATCTCGTGAGAACTCAAGCGATAATACTTTGGCTGACTAAATCTGCACCAAAGGGGTCATTGAGGTTAAAAAGGGTTCAGGAAAAGAAGAAGTTAGGGGGTACAGAGAGTAGGGAAAGTTCACATCAGTCGGAAGAATATATATAGTTGCAAGGGATATGAGGAGTCGCTCTGCCTAATGAGTTCTGAGGAAAATGCGGCTAGACTTCCCTTTTTATACTCGGCCCTCTAGTGAGCATATCGCCAACTACTAAGGACCGCCCACTAGCAATCATTACGTAATATTCTCTCTCAATCTGGGATCGACAAAGGATTTCCCACGCGCTGAGGAGGGAGGAGGGAGGAGGAAGGAGGGGAGTTAGGCCTACCTGCCTCATGGCGCACTCACTGGCCCCCGCTACGTAATTTATCTCTCTCCTCTCATCATTACAAATAAGTCCCACACACAACACTTATAACTAATGATATAAAATAGAACTCGTTGACTCAGATGAAAACAAAATACATATTTATAATACTTATAGTACAACGGCTCACATAAACTAAGTTAGGAAACTCTACACAGACTACAGCCAAAGTTCCTGCCCTGACGATCCTAGCGAGAGTGGGGCCTGACTGGGCGTTCTGTACAGCATGCTCATACTCGACATGCGTCACAGTATTAACGCCATTACATTATTGGCTCGACCAGATATTGGCCTTCTTTGGTAATGGCTGCCGTTATTCTACGACGCAAATGGGACGAAAAGTCTTATAATCGCCAAACTAATAGGTGGACAAAATTATATAATCACGCCAAACTTAAGGAACGAAACCTGGGTATTATAACAAAGGTAGCTGGGAATATATGGAAGTGCAATATCATAACAATGTAAAACACACAATTCTAACTATATTTATAAAAACAACAATCAGTTTAAGAAGGATCTGTGGTAGTTAAATGGGTTATACTGTATTTCCACTAGAAGGATATGTGGTAGTTAAATGGGTTATACTGTATTTCCACTAGAAGGATCTGTGGTAGTTAAATGGGTTATACTGTATTTCCACTAGAAGGATCTGTGGTAGTTAAATAGGTTATACTGTATTTCCACTAGAAGGATCTGTGGTAGTTAAATGGGTTATACTGTATTTCCACTAGAAGGATCTGTGGTAGTTAAATGGGTTATACTGTATTTCCACTAGAAGGATCTGTGGTAGTTAAATGGGTTATACTGTATTTCCACTAGAAGGATCTGTGGTAGTTAAATGGGTTATACTGTATTTCCACTAGAAGGATCTGTGGTAGTTAAATGGGTTATACTGTATTTCCACTAGAAGGATCTGTGGTAGTTAAATGGGTTATACTGTATTTCCACTAGAAGGATCTGTGGTAGTTAAATGGGTTATACTGTATTTCCACTAGAAGGATCTGTGGTAGTTAAATGGGTTATACTGTATTTCCACTAGAAGGATCTGTGGTAGTTAAATGGGTTATACTGTATTTCCACTAGAAGGATCTGTGGTAGTTAAATGGGTTATACTGTATTTCCACTAGAAGGATCTGTGGTAGTTAAATGGGTTATACTGTATTTCCACTAGAAGGATCTGTGGTAGTTAAATGGGTTATACTGTATTTCCACTAGAAGGATCTGTGGTAGTTAAATGGGTTATACTGTATTTCCACTAGAAGGATCTGTGGTAGTTAAATGGGTTATACTGTATTTCCACTAGAAGGATCTGTGGTAGTTAAATGGGTTATACTGTATTTCCACTAGAAGGATCTGTGGTAGTTAAATGGGTTATACTGTATTTCTACTAGAAGGATCTGTGGTAGTTAAATGGGTTATACTGTATTTCCACTAGAAGGATCTGTGGTAGTTAAATGGGTTATACTGTATTTCCACTAGAAGGATCTGTGGTAGTTAAATGGGTTATACTGTATTTCTACTAGAAGGATCTGTGGTAGTTAAATGGGTTATACTGTATTTCTACTAGAAGGATCTGTGGTAGTTAAATGGGTTATACTGTATTTCCACTAGAAGGATCTGTGGTAGTTAAATGGGTTATACTGTATTTCCACTAGAAGGATCTGTGGTAGTTAAATGGGTTATACTGTATTTCCACTAGAAGGATCTGTGGTAGTTAAATGGGTTATACTGTATTTCCACTAGAAGGATCTGTGGTAGTTAAATGGGTTATACTGTATTTCCACTAGAAGGATCTGTGGTAGTTAAATGGGTTATACTGTATTTCTACTAGAAGGATCTGTGGTAGTTAAATGGGTTATACTGTATTTCCACTAGAGGGATTTTTTTCTGAACCCCTTTCTCCTTCATGTTTAGCCCCATGTTTCGCCCTATTTGTTTGGCGATTTTATAAACTTTCGACCCATTTATTTAAATTTGTAAACCATACGAGTGACTTAGGTGTTGATTTTTTCCTGTCGAGCGAAAGGGAGCCTGTAATTTAAAGGTAATCGGCCTTCGGACAGGACATTTTTCTACCCAAAAATGTACACATTTATATTGAAATGGGTCTAGGGGGTTAAATTATAAGCTTGAGGGAGGTATAGGGAACAAACTATAAACTTCCCCTTAACCCATTCGCTACCGGGGATAAATGTTTTCTTAGTTTAGCTATATTCAGACAGTTTATGCAGCTTAGGAATGATCTTTGGTTTGTTAATAGGTTTAACTGAGATAGGCTGTAATCTCTTCATGACTGCACCTTCCTCCTAAGCTGAATACAACCGTTTAATAGTTGTATGTAATAGTTGTATGTTTGTGTGTATGTGTATACTGTGGCACTTACCCCAGTTGCCTGGATACAATGGAAAGGACGTCACTGGTACTGAAGGGGTTAAGTGAGATAGTCTGAAGCCTGTTACTTGTTTGAGGCCTTTTTTTTAATAGTGAATAAAGTCGCTTGGATATAGTTACAATATAACTAAAACGACGTCACCGGTACATAAGGGGTTAATAGCAATGTTTACGTCACCAACTTCCTTACGGCGGCGCATATTTTCCGTCAATGTTTACTGACCATTATAGTCTGACATCTTAAGTAAAGTAATATATTGTTTCAGTTCCCTTAAATCATATACATTCAGTCTAGTTGTTGATATCGATGCAAATATACCAACAGACTAATATTAGACAAATCTTGCTCGTCGTAAATTGCCATAAAAATCTGCCGTGTGACACTGCCTTTATAGCCTGATACTGGCAAGGAGTAAATACCGTACACTTTATGCTGGCGGCTCACGAGGATATCAACCCTTTGAACATTATGCCGTGTTCCGATAGTTTATGCTGACTATCATTATACAGATGTTTAGCAGCTTCGGAAGGATGTGTGGATATTTGAAGAGTAAAGAATATTTCAATTAATTTTTGTCTATACTCTATACAACACTTTCCTTGTGGGTAATTCCTGACCCACAAGGTTACACTTAATCCTATTTTCCGGTACGGCTTCTTAACCGGAGGGTGGGGAGAGATCTTTGTGCGGCAAACTGTACATAATACATGCCGTCAATGAAATATATGCCCATAAACCAACCAGTGCTTTAACCGGAGGGTGGGGAGAGATCTTTGTGCGGCAAACTGTACATAATACATGCCGTCAATGAAATATATACCCATAAACCAACCAGTGCTTTAACCGGAGGGTGGGGAGAGATCTTTGTGCGGCAAACTGTACATAATACATGCCGTCAATGAAATATATGCCCATAAACCAACCAGTGCTTTAACCGGAGGGTGGGGAGAGATCTTTGTGCGGCAAACTGTACATAATACATGCCGTCAATGAAATATATACCCATAAACCAACCAGTGCTTTAACCGGAGGGTGGGGAGAGATCTTTGTGCGGCAAACTGTACATAATACATGCCGTCAATGAAATATATACCCATAAACCAACCAGTGCTTTAACCGGAGGGTGGGGAGAGATCTTTGTGCGGCAAACTGTACATAATACATGCCGTCAATGAAATATATACCCATAAACCAACCAGTGCTTTAACCGGAGGGTGGGGAGAGATCTTTGTGCGGCAAACTGTACATAATACATGCCGTCAATGAAATATATACCCATAAACTAACCAGTGCTTTAACCGGAGGGTGGGGAGAGATCTTTGTGCGGCAAACTGTACATAATACATGCCGTCAATGAAATATATACCCATAAACCAACCAGTGCTTTAACCGGAGGGTGGGGCTCTTTGTGCGGCAAACTGTACATAATACATGCCGTCAACATGCCGTCAATGAAATATATACCCATAAACCAACCAGTGCTTTAACCGGAGGGTGGGGAGAGATCTTTGTGCGGCAAACTGTACATAATACATGCCGTCAATGAAATATATACCCATAAACCAACCAGTGCTTTAACCGGAGGGTGGGGAGAGATCTTTGTGCGGCAAACTGTACATAATACATGCCGTCAATGAAATATATACCCATAAACCAACCAGTGCTTTAACCGGAGGGTGGGGAGAGATCTTTGTGCGGCAAACTGTACATAATACATGCCGTCAATGAAATATATACTCATAAACCAACAAATGCATTTACATGTATACATACTGTACATGGGAACGTTGCCACAGACACACTCACACACACTCAATGACTCGCACACAAACACACATACTCTCATGCACATACACACTCACACACACTCAATGACTCGCACACAAACACACATACTCTCATGCACACACACACCACACACACTCATGACTGCACACAACACACATACTCTCATGCACATACACACTCAATGACTCGCACACAACAACACACATACTCTCATGCACATACACACTCACACACACTCAATGACTCGCACACAAACACACATACTCTCATGCACATACACCACTCAATGACTCGCACACAAACACACATACTCTCATGCACAGACACACTCACACACACTCAATGACTCGCACACAAACACACATACTCTCATGCACATACACACTCACACACACTCAATGACTCGCACACAAACACACATACTCTCATGCACAGACACACTCACACACACTCAATGACTCGCACACAAACACACATACTCTCATGCACATACACACTCACACACACTCAATGACTCGCACACAAACACACATACTCTCATGCACAGACACACTCACACACACTCAATGACTCGCACACAAACACACATACTCTCATGCACATACACACTCACACACACTCAATGACTCGCACACAAACACACATACTCTCATGCACATACACACTCACACACACTCAATGACTCGCACACAAACACACATACTCTCATGCACAGACACACTCACACACACTCAATGACTCGCACACAAACACACATACTCTCATGCACATACACACTCACACACACTCAATGACTCGCACACAAACACACATACTCTCATGCACAGACACACTCACACACACTCAATGACTCGCACACAAACACACATACTCTCATGCACATACACACTCACACACACTCAATGACTCGCACACAAACACACATACTCTCATGCACATACACACTCACACACACTCAATGACTCGCACACAAACACACATACTCTCATGCACAGACACACTCACACACACTCAATGACTCGCACACAAACACACATACTCTCATGCACAGACACACTCACACACACTCAATGACTCGCACACAAACACACATACTCTCATGCACATACACACTCACACACACTCAATGACTCGCACACAAACACACATACTCTCATGCACATACACACTCACACACACTCAATGACTCGCACACAAACACACATACTCTCATGCACATACACACTCACACACACTCAATGACTCGCACACAAACACACATACTCTCATGCACATACACACTCACACACACTCAATGACTCGCACACAAACACACATACTCTCATGCACATACACACTCACACACACTCAATGACTCGCACACAAACACACATACTCTCACGCACATACACACTCACACACGCACGCACACTCACACACGCACGCACACTCAATGACTCGCACACAAACACACATACTCTCATGCACATACACACTCACACACACTCAATGACTCGCACACAAACACACATACTCTCATGCACATACACGCTCACACACACTCAATGACTCGCACACAAACACACATACTCTCACGCACATACACACTCACACACACTCAATGACTCGCACACAAACACACATACTCTCACGCACATACACACTCACACACGCACGCACACTCACACACGCACGCACACTCAATGACTCGCACACAAACACACATACTCTCACGCACATACACACTCACACACACACGCACACTCAATGACTCGCACACAAACACACATACTCTCGGGCACATACACACTCAATGACTCGAACACAAACACACATACTCTCAGGCACATACACACTCACACACGCATGCACACTCAATGACTCGCACACAAACACACATACTCTCGGGCAGACACTCACACACACTCAATGACTCGCACACAACCACACATACTCTCGGGCACATACACACTCAATGACTCGCACACATACTCTCGGGCAGACACTCACACACACTCAATGACTCGAACACAAACACACATACTCTCGGGCACATACACACTCAATGACTCACACACAAACACACATACTCTCGGGCACATACACACTCAATGACTCGAACACAAACACACATACTCTCAGGCACATACACACTCACACACGCACACACACTCAATGACTCACACACAACCACACATACTCTCGGGCACATACACACTCAATGACTCGCACACAAACACACATACTCTCGGGCACATACACACTCAATGATTCACACACAAACACACATACTCTCGGGCAGACACTCACACACACTCAATGACTTGCACACAAACACACATACTCTCGGGCACATACACACTCAATGACTCGAACACAAACACACATACTCTCAGGCACATACACACTCACACACACTCAATGACTCGCACACAAACACACATACTCTCATGCACATACACACTCACACACACTCAATGACTCGCACACAAACACACATACTCTCATGCACATACACACTCACACACACTCAATGACTCGCACACAAACACACATACTCTCATGCACATACACACTCACACACACTCAATGACTCGCACACAAACACACATACTCTCATGCACATACACACTCACACACACTCAATGACTCGCACACAAACACACATACTCTCACGCACATACACACTCACACACACTCAATGACTCGCACACAAACACACATACTCTCACGCACATACACACTGACACACGCACGCACACTCACACACGCACGCACACTCAATGACTCGCACACAAACACACATACTCTCACGCACATACACACTCACACACACACGCACACTCAATGACTCGCACACAAACACACATACTCTCGGGCACATACACACTCAATGACTCGAACACAAACACACATACTCTCAGGCACATACACACTCACACACGCACGCACACTCAATGACTCGCACACAAACACACATACTCTCGGGCAGACACTCACACACACTCAATGACTCGCACACAACCACACATACTCTCGGGCACATACACACTCAATGACTCGCACACATACTCTCGGGCAGACACTCACACACACTCAATGACTCGAACACAAACACACATACTCTCGGGCACATACACACTCAATGACTCACACACAAACACACATACTCCTGGGCACATACACACTCAATGACTCGAACACAAACACACATACTCTCAGGCACATACACACTCACACACGCACACACACTCAATGACTCACACACAACCACACATACTCTCGGGCACATACACACTCAATGACTCGCACACAAACACACATACTCTCGGGCACATACACACTCAATGACTCACACACAAACACACATACTCTCGGGCAGACACTCACACACACTCAATGACTTGCACACAAACACACATACTCTCGGGCACATACACACTCAATGACTCGAACACAAACACACATACTCTCAGGCACATACACACTCACACACGCACACACACTCAATGACTCGCACACAAACACACATACTCTCGGGCACATACACACTCAATGACTCGCACACAAACACACATATTCTCGGGCACATACACACTCGATGACTCGTACACAAACACACATACTCTCGTGCACATACACACTCAATGACTCGCACACAACCACACATACTCTCGGGCACATACACACTCAATGACTCGCACACAAACACACATACTCTCGGGCACATAAACACTCAATGACTTGCACACAAACACACATACTCTCGGTCACATACACACTCAATGACTCGCACACAAACACACAGACTCTCGGGCACATACACACTCAATGACTCGCACACAAACACACACACTCTCGGGCAGACACTCACACACACTCAATGACTCGCACACAAACACACATACTCTGGGGCACATACACACTCAATGACTCGCACACAAACACACATACTCTCGGGCACATACACACTCAATGACTCGAACACAAACACACATACTCTCAGGCACATACACACTCACACATGCACACACACTCAATGACTCGCACACAACCACACATACTCTCGGGCACATACACACTCAATGACTCACACACATACTGTCGGGCACATACACACTCAATGACTCGCACACAAACACACATACTCTCGGGCACATAAACACTCAATGACTCGAACACAAACACACATACTCTCAGGCACATACACACTCACACACGCACACACACTCAATGACTCGCACACAACCACACATACTCTCGTGCACATACACACTCAATGACTCGTACACAAACACACATACTCTCGTGCACATACACACTCAATGACTCGCACACAACCACACATACTCTCGGGCACATACACACTCAATGACTCGCACACAAACACACATACTCTCGGGCAGACACTCACACACACTCAATGACTCGCACACAAACACACATACTCTCGGGCACATACACACTCAATGACTCGAACACAAACACACATACTCTCAGGCACATACACACTCACACACGCACACACACTCAATGACTCGCACACAACCACACATACTCTCGGGCACATACACACTCAATGACTCGCACACAAACACACATACTCTCGGGCAGACACTCACACACACTCAATGACTCGCACACAAACACACATACTCTCGGGCACATACACACTCAATGACTCGCACACAAACACACATACTCTCAGGCACATACACACTCACACACGCACACACACTCAATGACTCGCACACAACCACACATACTCTCGGGCACATACACACTCAATGACTCGCACACAAACACACATACTCTCGGGCACATACACACTCAATGACTCGCACACAAACACACATACTCTCAGGCACATACACACTCACACACGCACGCACACTCAATGACTCCCACACAAACACACATACTCTCGGGCAGACACTCACACACACTCAATGACTCGCACACAAACACACATACTCTCGGGCACATACACACTCAATGACTCGCACACAAACACACATACTCTCAGGCACATACACACTCACACACGCACACACACTCAATGACTCGCACACAACCACACATACTCTCGGGCACATACACACTCAATGACTCGCACACAAACAGACATACTCCCGGGCACATACACACTCAATGACTCGCACACAAACACACATACTCTCGGGCACATACACACTCAATGACTCGCACACAAACACACATACTCTCGGGCACATACACACTCAATGACTGGCACACAAACACACATACTCTCGGGCACATACACACTCGCACACGCACACACACTCAATGACTCGAACACAAACACACATACTCTCAGGCACATACACACTCACACATGCACACACGCTCAAAGACTCGCACACAACCACACATACTCTGGTGCATATACACACTCAGGGTCATTACAAAGCAAACTCAGAATAGAGATTATAAAAAATATCTAGCAACTAATGATGATGTATGGTTGACAATTAGGGTGAGCATCAAAATGTTGGCCAATTATCTTGTTTTCATCCACAAATGGGATCACGCAAAGTTTTGGAAGAAAGTAACAAACCTTTAATGATTGGTACTTAGTAATGACCGCTCCTGAGTGTCCTTTTCTCTAATCAATACATATCTGAATATGTACATACACACACACTCACTCAAATGTTCTCACTCATACAAATGACACACTCTCTCTCTCTCTCTTGGAGTGGAGGGTGGGGAGATAGCCTTCTACTTTACTGTCCTTATCTTCCAACTTTGTAGCAAATTATAAAATTAAGTCCGGACCTCCTACTAGGGATCCCAAGGTCTGTGCAGCTTGTTCATTTATGAAACTCTCTCTCTCTGTCTCTCTCTCTCTCTTTCTCCCCGTTACTGCTGTTGCTCAATGCCAATTATTATTTCTTATTATACTGGAGTCTGTTGTTTGTTTGGTATAGTCCTGCCTCAGTGATGGCATTATAGTCCTGCCTCAGTGATGGCATTATAGTCCTGCCTCAGTGATGGCATTATAGTCCTGCCTCAGTGATGGCATTATAGTCCTGCCTCAGTGATGGATTATAGTCCTGCCTCAGTGATGGCATTATAGTCCTGCCTCAGTGATGGCATTATAGTCCTGCCTCAGTGATGGCATTATAGTCCTGTCTCAGTGATGGCATTATAGTCCTGCCTCAGTGATGGCATTATAGTCCTGCCTCAGTGATGGCATTATAGTCCTGCCTCAGTGATGGCATTATAGTCTGCCTCAGTGATGGCATTATAGTCCTGCCTCAGTGATGGCATTATAGTCCTGCCTCAGTGATGGCATTATAGTCCTGCCTCAGTGATGGCATTATAGTCCTGCCTCAGTGATGGCATTATAGTCCTGCCTCAGTGATGGCATTATAGTCCTGCCTCAGTGATGGCATTATAGTCCTGCCTCAGTGATGGCATTATAGTCCTGCCTCAGTGATGGCATTATAGTCCTGCCTCAGTGATGGCATTATAGTCCTGCCTCAGTGATGGCATTATAGTCCTGCCTCAGTGATGGCATTATAGTCCTGCCTCAGTGATGGCATCATAGTCCTGCCTCAGTGATGGCATTATAGTCCTGCCTCAGTGATGGCATTATAGTCCTGCCTCAGTGATGGCATTATAGTCCTGCCTCAGTGATGGCATTATAGTCCTGCCTCAGTGATGGCATTATAGTCCTGCCTCAGTGATGGCATTATAGTCCTGCCTCAGTGATGGCATTATAGTCCTGCCTCAGTGATGGCATTATTACTATAATATAAGGATGAAGCTTGGGACATAAACATGACATAAAGCATTAATACTGTTATTATTGTCAGCATAGTATTAGTAAAACCGATTCAAAACTGTAATAAGTCGCCTCCCTGATTTGTATATAAATTGGGCCACTAAGATAAAGGATCTCGTAGGAAAATATTCCTTAATTAATTACCCGGGATACAAATCAAAGACACGCCTATCCAATATATTTATACCGATCGATCGATACAGTATATTTTGTTGTTCGGCCAGCTTACAGGATTAACGGTGTGTATATGTATAGATTTATATAGATATATAAAGGCTGTTCAATTATTGACGCGATGGGACTATGTTATTAGAAAACTGTTATTTAACAATTAACAATGATAAATTAAACAAACATTCTATTAAAACGGTTTATTGAATAAAAGACACAAATTGATGAAAATGAATCCGAAAATTACGTTCACACACCACTCGCTCCTTCTATCCAAATGTTTAACTAACTTAATTAACCCCTCTAATTTAATTAACTAGAGCCTTGACTGAGCCACACTCAGTCAAACTCACTCCTAAAATTACCCGTCACTAACCTGATACCACTAGCCTAACGGAGTCCTATATACCAGGCAAAACAATTAACCCTCCCTTGAATTTACCCTTATCGCATATTAATGATCGCGTCTAGCACATCAGATTACTTATATAATAACACTGTATACTAACCTTTACACATGGTCGAAGGTGTGGTGACTCATCACCCAGGTCACCACGCTCGCCACCACACACACACTTAACACTTGTCGTCACGGCGCCAGCAGGAACACTAAGGACTGTTTACCTCTCTCCCGCTTTATTTATACCCTCGGTTCCGACCCAAAATTAGACCCTTCTTGACTTTGGAGAAAGGAAGAACATCTAGCACCTTCTGAACCTTCTTGATCCTTCTTGACCATATAGTTACTGACCGCACATCCCCACCCCCTCTTCTCTCTCTCTATACTCTCCCCGCACCCCCCTCGACTCTCTAATATGTCTAGCTATATATATCTCAGGCACGATCCCGTGACATCCCTCCCCACTAAAATTGATTTTACTCCGTTAAAATCACCTAGCGTTATTCACAGTGTCTTCCATACTGTAGTGTGAGTCTAACAGTCACTGGCGCATGCAATGGTCCCCCTTGAGTAGAAAACCCCTTAACATTTACGTTAAAATTACTACTGAAAGGGGAAAACTCCTGAGTTCGCATGTTTGGCCAGCGACAATGTCCTGGTGGCAATGCACCTAGTGAGGTTTAACTCTAGTGGCAAACCCACTCATTTACAATGACAAACTAGCTGAGCTACTGTTATGTGAGTAGATGTCTGAATACATGGTGTACTTGGGATATTCGTGGGTAAATGGGAGTAGTAATGTCTTATCTGAATACGGTGATTTTTCCCGGTTATCCGGGATTTGATGTGGGGATCCTTGGTTGTAGGTGCTTGGTTGGATTCTTGGTCTGCTCAGCGTCGCGTCTCGCCAGCTCGCCTGGACAACTCATTCCTGTAATATAAGTGGGCGGCAGATCATTGTTCTAAAAAAAAAAATCCCAACCCTCTCATATGCACCTACAAGCTACTTACTCCCGATCCTCTGCATCAGTAGTCAACCGTGACAACCAATCAGCACCGACATTGTTACTACCCTTAATGTACCTTACAACGAAGCTGAACTGCTGCAGGAAAAGCGTCCACCTCATGAGTCTGGAATTGGCATTCCTCGAGGTCTTGAGGCTTATCAGAGGCATATGATCAGTCTCGAGCGTGAACTCCCCTCCGAACAAATAGAAGTAGTATTTCTTGACCCCTTCGACTACCGCCAACAATTCCAGCTCCACCGTGCTGTAATTCAGCTCAGCTCCCTTGAGTCGCCTACTGTGGTATGCAACGGGGAATAACTCTCCATCTTCCTCCTGCATCAGGACCGCCCCCACTGCATCCTGTGAAGCATCAGTCCTTAGAATGAATGGTTTCTTGAAGTCTGCCAACTTCAGGATAGGTTCCTTGCAGAGTTGAGTCTTTAGTGCGTTGAAAGCCTCTTGCTGTTCCGTACCCCATGGAACTCTGTTTTGAGCATGCTTCTTTAGTAAGTCGTACAACGGAGTAGCCAACGCAGCAAAATGAGGAATGAACTCCCTGTAGTAGCCGGCAAGTTCCAAGAATGACCGAACCTGCTTCTTTGTAGTGGGCCTAGGAGCATCGCGAATCTTAGAGATCTTATCACCCTGACAGCCGCATTGACCATCCCCAACCACATGTCCTAGGTACTGCACCCGTTTCTGGCCCACTTCACACTTGCTAGGTTTCACCTTCAAGTTGTACTCCTGCAACCTAGACAAGACCTTCTCCAGAATTGACATGTGCTCTCTGAAAGACTGTGAGTGAACAAGAACATCATCAACGAAGACCTCCACACCAGGTATGTCTCGCAGGACCTGACGCATCATACGGTTAAACACCGCCGGCGAATTCATAAGACCGAAAGGCAACACAGTGTACTGGTACAGCCCGTCTGGCGTACCAAAAGCGGTGGTCTTGCGGCTAGCTGGATCCAGAGGTATCTGGAAGAACCCCTTGGTGAGATCTAGTTTGGAAAAGATCGTTGAACCTGCAAGCCTGGCAAAGATGGCACGGAGGTCGCACATAGGTTTCGCATCAACCCTTGTCAAAGCATTCAGCCGACGGTAATCCCCACAGATGCGTACACCGCCCTCCTTCTTCTTGACAACCACCATCGGACTACAATATTGAGAAGAGGATTTCTCGATGATACCTGCTAACTCCATTTCCCTGATCTCCTTCTGGACTTGGTCGTGCAGACGGAGCGGAATGGGATACGGCTTTACTCGTACCGGAACCGAACTGGTCAGCTCGATTGCGTGACTCTCGACTCGTGCGATTCCGGGCCTATCCGAGAAAACGCCCCTGTACTTACCAAGGAGCGAGTCCAATTCCCGCCCCTCATGACTTGACAACTCAGCGCCCCGACGAACCTGTGAGAGACCTTCCTCTTGCCCTAGCTGGACTGTCTCGGGACCATCACCATCAACTTCGGAGATTACTGCCGCTGCTGCTGTGATATGACCCTCCCCACTAGTATAGTGGCCCCTCACTAGATCTATGGCTTCCGCCATCTCGGGAGTAGCAACCTGCCGCCTCCACGAGCCTTCCATCATCGCAGCTCCACTCACTTCTCTCGTGTGGTACTCCTTAAGCATGTTGATGTGGAATCTCTTCTTGTGATTCCCGACCTGAACAATGTAGTTTACATCCGACATTCTGTCTATGACCGTATATGGACCCTTCCATTGGGCCAGCAGTTTGTTATGAGCAGTGGGCAGAAGGAGCAAGCACTTGCTACCTGGCTCCAATCTGCGCACCTTCGCCTTCTTATCGAAGTAAGACTTCTGCACCTCTCTCGCCTTAGTCAGCTCGACTTTGGCTAGTTCACATGTTGACTTCAACCTTTCAGCCAGATCGAGAACATAGGTGTAAGTGGCCTTCACTTCCTCGCTGGGCTCGTCACCGTCCCAAAGCTCTCGCAACACCTGCAATGGACCCCGGACTGTCCTACCGTACACAAGCTCGAAAGGAGAGAACTTCAGCGAACTCTGGGGAGCCTCCCGGTATGCAAAGAGCAACGGAGCAATGAACCTAGGCCACTCCTTTGGTTGGTCGGCTGTCATCCGCCGCAGCATCTTCTTGAGTGTCCCGTTGAAACGCTCTACCAGCCCGTTACATTGTGGGTGGTACGGAGTCGTCTTCAGACCCTTCACAGACAGCAACCTGAGTACTTCCCCCATCATTGCAGAGGTGAACTGCGTCCCTCTGTCAGACAGTATTTGCTTGGGGATCCCTACTCGACAGAAGACCTCCAACATTGCCTCGGCAACAGTTGTAGTCTCGATATTCTTCAGAGCGACTGCCTCTGGCCACCTCGTTCCGAAATCGACTAGCGTGAGGATGAATCGGGACCCATCACTGGCTCTAGGGTGAATTGGACCCACAATATCCACCCCTAACTGCTCAAAGGGTGTTGTGATGACAGGCAACGGACTCAAAGGTGCGGGCTTGACTCGACCTCGGTCGCAGGTCTTCTGGCACACGTCACAGGAGCGAATCCATCTGCGGACGTCGCTCGCGATCCCAGGCCAATAAAACTGCGCCTGAACCCTATCCTGCGTCTTCTGCCTACCCATGTGACCTCCAAGGCTACCCTCATGGCCCATCCTGAGGATGGCTGTCCTATACTTCAAGGGAACCACAAACTGCCACTGCTCCTCAGAGTGAGGGTACTGCACTACACGGTAGATCCGACCTCCCTTCTCTGCAATCCACGACTTACGCCCCTTATCACCTTCAACGACAGCCTCACCAAGCTTTGCCCTAACACTTGCCAAGGATGCATCTTGCTGCTGCTCATGGACAACATCCTGACTCTCCGCGAGCTCTGAGGAAGTCGTGACCGCCAGCGGCTTTGGGTCTTTCCGAGCCTTGGCTACGCCCCTAGTGACTGCTGCGGCCCCTGTCTGGGTGGCTATCTCGCTCGTGGGTCCGTACTTGGCACCCCGGACGTTCCCCACTATCAAGTCATAGATTGGATCATGCATTACGGCTGCTGTGATGCTACCAGAAAGAAACGGAGATTCAATTTCCACCCTCGCCTCGGGAACTGTGGTGGTGGAACCATTGATCATGCGAACGTTGATTCCTCGCCCCGTGAATTGGTGGTGCTTGACCAGAGTGTCCCGCACGATACACTCAGACGACCCATTGTCTCTAAGCGCCTCTACAGGTACCCCCCCTACTCTACCTGGCTGCACTAGGAACCCTGTGTTTTGTTTTCCCATTCCAGCACCCCCTGCTACCAGTCACAAGTCGTGGGACACACCTGATGATCTAGTCGGCGCCCCATTCTTGCTGCCTGCCTGTACAGTCTGAGAAGCAGCGGCCGAACTTTGTTGACGGTTATCTCCAGACCATCGTTGACCCTGTTGACCCTTTGAGTTGGGGTAATATTTCGGCTTCTGAGGTCCCTGACCCTTCCATTTCCTGTGTGCCCCTGCTTGGGCTTGTTTGGGACCTGGGTCAGGGTTGCCTTTGCCTTTGTTACCGCCCTCGTTCAACATTCTCCGCCGCTGGTACCCGTGGGCCTCAAAATATGCGTCTGCCTCAGCCGCCATACTCTTAGCCGAGGTAACCTTGCTTAGTTTGAACTGGGCCACGAGGTCATTCGGAGCCGACAGCTCAAACTGCGTTCGCAGGAAGAGATCACGTAACCCATCCCTACTGTCAGGAGTCTTATCCTTGTGTACCCAGACATCCAGATAACCCTCAAGCCTAGCCAGGAACTGGGTAGCGGTTTCCTTTTCAGCTAACCTAGCAGATACGAATTGCCGCCGGGCAGCCTGTGCCGTGAGCCCGTATGCCTCGACCAACGCAGCCTTCATATCACCATAATTGGACTTGTCGGACCCTAAGCGATTCAACAGTGTGAGCGCCGGGCCCTCAAAGAGTGAAAGGAATTGTATTTCCTTGACTGTCTCATCAAGAGCATATGCCGTTGCGGTTCTTTCGAACCTCCTTATGAAAGGTTCTATATCATCACCCACCTTATACATGGGCTGCTTGATGCGTGGCAACCCCTTAGGAGCATTCACATGACCGTTGGCCCCTGGTATCCCCTGGTTTAGCTTTAACAAGATCGAGCTTCCTCTGATGCTCTCTCTCTGCCTCAGCCGCCTTTTCCCTGTGAGTCTCCCTAGCCCTCTCAGCCATAGCCACCTCGTGTTCCCTCGCTGCCTTAGCCTCCTCCCTATCCTGTGCTCATTTCTCCCTCTCCCTCTCCCTCTTTTCTTCCTCCTCAGCCTTTCTACTATCTGTCTAGCCTTCTCGGTTCTCCTCAGTGAGGCCTAGCTCTACAGCTTCCTCGTAGATGGTTTTTTATTGACGCCATTGTACCCTCGAAGAGTGAAAGGAACCAGGAAAAGCAAGTCCTATCCTATCTGCCTAATCAAATAGCACCGAAAGGAACAAAAAAACTAGCCAGCCCTATCCTATCAGCCTAATCTGAGATGAACAACGAACGACAAAAGAAAGTTAAGATAGCACGGTTCCGTTACCCCAGGAACGAGTTATGTGAGGGAGGAATAAAGGAAGGAATTGATAAAGGGGAACAACGGATATAAGACAAGGAGAAAAAAAAAATGTTTACGCCCTACAAAAAAAATTGACCCCTATAACTGCAACTGCGCAAGAATTTCGAACCAAACAAAAAAAACTATGAAAACCGACAACAGTTAATTAGATTACAATCCCCTTCCCTCCATTTAATCGGACGATCGCAGCACTTCCGTACGACGCACGAATGGAAAGAAAAAAAATCACACGGACGAAATTCTTAACGACAAGAAAAAAACAAACAAGCAGAGATCAATAATATTATTATTATACAAGCGAAACAAAATTGATGGAACACAATTATTTCTCGATAGCCGAAATTGTATAATCTATAAATATTATTATACACAAGCGATGAGAAAGATGTTTACTATTTACCCAAGCCCACGGTCAGAAGTGACCACGCGGGTGGAAGAAGAAGGAGGGAGGGAAAAATTCCCCCACGGCTCACCTTCTTTCTAACACAACAACAATGCTATCCTAGCCTATGCCTATCTATTTTTATCTAACACATCCGCATCGGAAACTGGTCCTGATCACGGTCGCCAGTTGTAATAAGTCGCCTCCCTGATTTGTATATAAATTGGGCCACTAAGATAAAGGATCTCGTAGGAAAATATTCCTTAATTAATTACCCGGGATACAAATCAAAGACACGCCTATCCAATATATTTATACCGATCGATCGATACAGTATATTTTGTTGTTCGGCCAGCTTACAGGATTAACGGTGTGTATATGTATAGATTTATATAGATATATAAAGGCTGTTCAATTATTGACGCGATGGGACTATGTTATTAGAAAACTGTTATTTAACAATTAACAATGATAAATTAAACAAACATTCTATTAAAACGGTTTATTGAATAAAAGACACAAATTGATGAAAATGAATCCGAAAATTACGTTCACACACCACTCGCTCCTTCTATCCAAATGTTTAACTAACTTAATTAACCCCTCTAATTTAATTAACTAGAGCCTTGACTGAGCCACACTCAGTCAAACTCACTCCTAAAATTACCCGTCACTAACCTGATACCACTAGCCTAACGGAGTCCTATATACCAGGCAAAACAATTAACCCTCCCTTGAATTTACCCTTATCGCATATTAATGACCGCGTCTAGCACATCAGATTACTTATATAATAACACTGTATACTAACCTTTACACATGGTCGAAGGTGTGGTGACTCATCACCCAGGTCACCACGCTCGCCACCACACACACACTTAACACTTGTCGTCACGGCGCCAGCAGGAACACTAAGGGCTGTTTACCTCTCTCCCGCTTTATTTATACCCTCGGTTCCGACCCAAAATTAGACCCTTCTTGACTTTGGAGAAAGGAAGAACATCTAGCACCTTCTCGAACCTTCTTGACCCTTCTTGACCATATAGTTACTGACCGCACGTCCCCACCCCCTCTTCTCTCTCTCTATACTCTCCCCGCACCCCCCTCGACTCTCTAATATGTCTAGCTATATATATATCTCAGGCACGATCCCGTGACAAAAACGCTTGTTTTATATATTTGCAAGTGATGACTATTGTTCTTAATATTGCCAGGTAGATTATGAACTTTCAATCAATAAATACTACTATTATATTATTTGTAGTAATTAGCATTCCATAAATTAATCCTCTTAGTATTATGATGTACTTCAATAATTTACTCTTACCTTTCAATGACTGTGTTCAGCTTAGGAAGTATCTGCATGGATCGTACGCTCAAATTATTAATTGTTAAAGGAAGAAAAGCGTCCAGCAATGGTTAAGTAGTTCTAGTGGTTCTTAATAGTCCATTACTATTTATATTATCTATTGATATATATTATATATTTTGTTAATCTATATTTGTCTTGTATATTTAATCCTAATGTAGAATTTTATTTGACAATGTGCACTTAAATGAAATTCCTAATGTGTCCATATTGTGGCTTACAGTACAACTAATGATTTCTTCCCGAAATGTTGTTATAACATAATGAAACAGATTGTTATGTGCTACAATACAAAATGAAACGCAGAGATAATAAGTAATAATAATAATAATAATAATAATAAACGGTTTATTAAAGAATGGCAGCCTCATGAGCTGAAAATACACATTTTACAATTTAGTGGATGAACATGAGATGTACAGATATGAGGATGGTAAGCTTAGTTTACAAACAAAATAAATAAATACAATAATGATGCATGTGCAGAATACAAATTATCATAAAATAACCATGAGAGTAAGTGATATACAGTACATATACACATTTATTTACTTACTCATATACAGAACATACGTATATACACGTACGTGCGCACATACATATACATACATATATAGGAACATAAGAACATGCAGTAAGTGTGCACATGTCCGTATACACAAACGCTCACGTATGCACACAAACATACATACATACAGAAACTGTTTTGGTATGCTCAGGGTAAAGAGGGTGCAGGTACTACAATGGGAGGTTAATCCTCGGTAGTGTAGGTGTGTGTGTGTGTGTGTGTGTGTGTGACAGAAGGCGAAATATGGAAGAGCTGGGCGTTCTATTGTTAAGGGTGGAAATACATGGATGAAGATACGCGAACACTTAATAATAGATAATGCTTATGCATAGATTTATAATCAGAAGTTGCGCTAGTGAGCAATATGTTCTCGCTCATATGTACGTATACTTACATACATATGTGCATATGACCATATACATACACGTACAGTACATATATATATTATATACCTTATATTCTCAACCGGGCTCGAACCATTGACAGCACATACACACAGACATACATATACATAAATATATGCACATTACATGCTTATATGCTCTTCTCTTATCCTACCTGATACTCTCAGCCGGGCTCGAACCACAAACAGTATACACTATAGACACATATATATATACATAAATAACGCATACATACATACACATATACGCACACACACATACACATATACGCACACATACATAGATACATATATACACATATACATAAACAAACTCAAGCAAATACATACATAATTATATTCTAATACACACACGCACACACACTTATGCATATATTATTAAATGTGGGCGCGTATATATGGTGTGACAGGCCGTTATTACACATTATTAATAATATTAACAATGGTTGGGATAGGACTATTTTTATATCTGTCAGTTCTTGCTCTTATTGGTTGGAGTGTGTTGAAATGACGAGCTGCACGTGTAGGTCTAGGGGCGTCTGGTGGAAGTTAGTTTCTGTGTCGTGGGTGAACAAGCAGCTTAGATGCAAACTGTTTGAGTGTGTTGAAGTGGTGGGTTGAGAGTGCAGGTATGCTAAGGGTGGTGAGAGCTTCCTCGTACCCTGGATATGTGCCACCCAGGATGATCCTGCATGCCCTCCTCTGAACTCTCTCCAGTTGACGTTGTTGTGTTAGGGTTAGAGAGGAGGACCAGGCGGGAGAGGCGTAGGTGAGCTTAGGGAGTATGAAGGTGTTATATATACTCTTCAGCTCATTCTCCGGCGCCCCCAGGGATCTCAACCGCCTTAGCATAAACAACTTGTAAGTGGCGATCCTGACTGTGGTAGTTACATGTTTCTTCCAGTTCAGTTTGTTGTCCACAGTGATTCCGAGGAGTTTGGTGGACTCAACAAGCTGAAGGGGATGAGGACCAATTGTGACAGTGGGTGGAGGAAGGTCGGTAACGGAAGTGTTGATGTGCATGACCACTGTCTTGTCATGATTGATAGTCACATGATTGTCTGTGGTCCAGGCTTGAAGACGGTCGAGGATGTCTTGTAGGGGGTCATAGTTAGGGGAGGTGTTATCGACAGTAATGCCGACTGTAGAGTCGTCCACGTACTTCCAGTGGAATGGGGTGTCCTTTAGGGCATCATTAATCAAGATGAGGAACAATAGAGGCCCCATCTTTGTGTGTGTCTGTGTGTGTGTGTGTGTGAGGGTTTGTGTGTCTGGCTGTGGGTGTGTGTGTGGTCGTGTGTGTGTGTGTGTGTGTCTGAGTTAAAATTATTTACAAAGAGAATATAATATTATATAACTAATAAATGGATAAGTACACGCAAACTATACATACATACCTTGAACCTGGTGTGGAAACATGTAGTGGAAACTTGTTTTTATGAGCAAACTGAACAAAATTAGGACACATAAACCTTAACAAATTTAATTTATGCCCACTTACGTGCTATTTATTTGACAATAAAACTGCGTACCTCACGGCATCATATTAAATATTGTCTATGCTGCATTCCTTACTGCCGTTGCTAACTAACATTTCAGTTGTTTATTCTTTGTTTTGAAATCACCAAGCATGAACATTGAACAGGTTATCATCGATTGAACTATTTCCTACTTAGTTATTTTCTGACTTACCTTTCGCTCTATAAGCTCACTGATAAAAATTATACGCTTAAAGTACACACAGGAATTAACTCTGGTAGGCGACTGTACAATTATGATACTCTTATCCCAATCCTAATTTCCAGATATTAAATGTATTAGAAAGAAACAGCTGATATAAAAGCTGAAAAAAATGAAGTGATGTTTGAAAGTTTCTTGTTCATCAGTCAGAACTCTAAAACATGTTCAAATTTTTCGCTTATATTTTCCCTCTAATTTTAAGCAAAACTAAATTTCTATCAGTACGAGATCAGGGATGTGCTGTTCAAGGGTGCAAAGGAAGTATAAACAATAAAGTACGATATAAAGGGGAAAGCACTATGAGGCAGATACTTTGTTATCAATATCCTGATACATAATAGCCTCTTCGCTTTTTACCATGGAACCTGATCACATTTAGCTTAGTACAGAGTCGTCTAAGTTCTGGTCTATGATAATTAGTTGAAACCACTTTGTGAAAGCGTAAGATTATTTAGTTATGCCCATTAATAAGAGGTGTATCTGTCCACTACGTTAACTAATAACGTGCATATTGCACTTGTGTATATTAAAAAAAAAAAAAAAAAAATATCAACTAAAAAATCTGTATTGTCACAGATACAAAGAGATTACATTATACATGGTCTAAATTACAATTATGCGTTTAACCTGTGACAAAGAGGATTTGATGCCTTATGACATAATAATTATGTCCTCAGCTAATCTGTAGAAAAAAACAGTAACAGTCAACACAAAACTAGAGAATGTGCATTAGTGCAAAATAAAACAAAAGAAAACAATGTGCACATAAAGAAAGCTACAAATATACTGCAGAGTATCATTGTGCATATACAGCGATTATACATAACATATATTCACTATACAATGCACTTATGCCAACACTTTGCAACAATTAATTAGCCACTGTGTAACTAAAATAATAACAATAATTGTCAATACAATCTCGTTCATCCTCACTACTACTCCTAAAGTATCTCATTCAACAAATATGATTTTAATTTGTGTTTGTAAGAAAAGAAACTGAATATCTATGTTGTCCAACAAACAATTCCAAATTTGAGCTCCCTTATGTCCCTTTTAGCCATTAAGCTGGTTCTGCTAACTGGTACGGTCGATGTTAATAAGTGTTGTCAGATATTTCACAAAGTTTCGGACACTGACTAATACTCTGAGGGATAAGCAATTTTCCTAGTAACTATAAAGATACCAATAACGTCTTGTTGAGCGAAAACCACTGGAATCTATGACAACACTTAATACCCCCGATTGTACATGAAATGTTTGTCTTTGCCGAGTTTCATGGCCGTGAATAGTACAATTTAAAGAAAACATTTCATCTAAGACAGAAGGAATAAGTCTGTTTATTAGTTTAAACATTAGCTTAGCCGTGCAAAACCTATAAACATTTGCAAATGGAAGTAATTTTAATGATTTGAATATTGGCTCACTATGTGTTCTATTGTGTGCTGATTAATTACTCGAACTGCCCTTTTCTGAATAGTAACAACTGATTTTATGCAGCAAGCACTTGCACTACCCCATACCTCGATATCATAATTATGTAATGTATGGGTATATAGAACAGTTATATAGTCACAAGCGTTGGAACACCTAGTACTTTTCTGGCTTTACACAAAATGCCAATACCCTTTGATATTTTATTCTTAGTATTTCTAGCATGCTCACACCATGATAACTTCGAATCAATCGTTAAACCCCCAAAAATCGTGTTTTCTACTTTTTTAGAGGCTTATTATTAACATAATCATCTAAATTGGTTGTATTTTGTTTCCCCTTTATACTAAATAACATATAATGTGTTTTATTGGCATTTAACGACAATTTATTTACAGTGGTCCAATCAAATTGTTGCTTAAGTTCAATGTTCATTGTCTCTATTATGTTATTAACATTGTGACCACTTACAAAGATGTTTGTATCATCAGCGAACAAGACAGGCAACAGACTTGGAGAGGCATTAACAATATAATTTACATATAACAGATATAGCTGAGGACCAAGCACTGAGCCTTGGGGCACTCCACATTTCACATAGGCATTAGAAAAATACACTCCATTAAAATCTACATACTGCATTCTGTTCATTAGATAACTTTTTAACCAGTTGTGTGCTGCTCCTCTTATTCCGTAAGTAAGCATTTTTTCTAATAATATTGTGTGATCTACTGTGTCAAATGCTTTACTAAAGTCTAAGAATACACCAAGTACAAAGATACCTCTATCTAATGCTTTTGATATTTGGCAATTAATACAATTAATGTCAAATCCGTTCCATATCCCTTCCTAAACTCAAATTGATACTTACAGTAAAGGTTATGCTTATTTATAAACGAGAACAGTCTATCATACATAATTCTTTCAAATATTTTAGAGAACACAGATAGAACAGATATCGGACGATAATTATTTATTAGCATGGCATCACCATTCTTGTACAGAGGAGTAACTCTCGCTATTTTTAGTTCTTCAGGGAACACACCTTGAGTTAATGATAAATGTATTATGTGAGTTAATGCACCAATAAACATGGTATATGTGTCTTTAACCCGCTGAGGACCAGCTAGTTTATAATAAATGTACCACCAGGGACCGGCTGTTTTGATTTTTTGTTTTTTTCCAGAAACAATAGCGAATGGGTTAGGAATGAAGGAAAAAAAAAAAAAAAACGATCAAAAAGCTAAACAAAAATGGTCCTAAGGAGCCCCCGAAAGTCGATTTTACAAGAGTAAAAAATTGAAGGCAAATACACCCAAAATACCGGTTTTTGCATGCTCACGTGCACGCAGTTGGACTTTGAGAGTTTTCAACCATCGTCAAGGTTGCGTGGGAGATTTACACAGTTCCCATACAAATCTGAGCCCTCTAGGTGCCATAGGACCGGAGTAATTGGGACCGGACCGGCCAGGACGCATGGTTTGCGTCGCTGGGGTTTAGCGTTACATACATTGAGGACGCATGGTTTGCGTCACTGGGGTTCTGTGGGTTAATAATAGAAGTGCTGATGACATCCCACCCTGGACTCTTATTTTTCAATGCCATTATAATGCCCACTGAGTCCCAGGCAATATAATATAAATGTAAATTCCAGGCCCAGCAGGTTGTCAAAAAAATATTGTTTTTTTTCAGAAAACACCTGGAATGGTTAGAAATGAAGGAAAAAACAAAAAAACGATCCCCTAGGTCATGAAGGGGTCCTAAGGGGTGCTCGAAAGTCGGAATTAACATGGGGAAATGGGTGGGCAAAAACAGGTTTTTGCGTGCTCACGCGCACACGGTTGGACTTTGAGAGTTTTCAACCATCGGCATTGTTGCGTGGGATACTTACACAGTTCCCATACAAATCTGAGCCCTCTAGGTGCCATAGGAACGGAGTAATTAACCACGACACACCTTAGGCGTCGCTGGGGTTTAGTGTTACATACATTGCCGACGCTTACGCTGCGGCGCTGGGGTTGTGGGGGTTAACTTCAGTCAAATCTACAGGTTTTAAAAATATTGTGTACGGATTATCTGCCGGCATGAATGATTTGAATGACTTATCTACAGCTGGTAATGAATTACTTATTTTCGTTCCAATGTTTACAAAAAAGTCATTAAAAGCATTGGCAATGGCTTTATCGTCCATCACTGTGGCTCCATTATAATTAAACTCACTTTTCTTCTTTGACCTTGTTTTTTCACTTATAACTTCTTTGATCAACTCCCACGATTTCTTGATATTACCTATATTCTCTTTAAACATCTTATCATGATGATCCTGTTCGGCTTTACGTAATAGTTTCTGAAGAATGCGTCTATATTTGTTATATTTGTTTCTCTTATAAAGTGTTGATCTCTTTAACGATAGAACATACAGTTTATTCTTTATCTTAATAGCATTTTTCAAACTATCTGTAAGCCAAACTTTTCTATTACGGTAAGTTATTTTTATTTTGACAATAGGGAAACATGCTTCATAACTTTGCATAAACCTAGAATGGAAATCTGAAAAAGCAGCCTGACAACTTTGATGTTCATAAATACTTCCCCAGTCCATTAAAGCTATCATATCTTTAAATGTACGCACATTACTTTCATTGAACTGACGCTTAGTGATGAATAATGGAGATTGTTCTTTTCTTTCTCTTAGATTAATGCTCATTATTGGAAAATGATCAGTAATCTCTGTATATATTAATCCGTTCACCATGGTATTACTACTAATGTCGTTACATAATATATTGTCAATAAGGGTGGCAGAATTTGCTTTGACTATTGTAGGCTTATTGATCAGCGGTACATAAGAATAGGAAAACACACTTTCCATAAAATCTGATGTTAATTTATGGGTCTCATTATTTAACATATGTATGTTGTAATCATCCATTAAGTATACACATTTCTGTTCCTTATCTAATTTGTTGAGGTCATTAAAATAATGCAAAAACTCTTCAATGTTAGAATTAGGAGGTCTATAATTATAACACTTACAACAACATTCCTATCATAACCAAGAGAACCCTTTTCTATTTCTATAAATAATTATTCACCATGATGCTCCATGATATTTAGATCACATCTTACATTATATGTTATATTATTTTTTTATGTAAAGTGAAACCCCACTTCCAACTCTTGTTTTTCGGTAATTGTTTTCGTGAGTATATTCACCAATATTATACCTCTCCACATTAAATTCATTAAACCAAGTTTCTGTAAGAACAATTATATCAAAATTAAATTGAAGATTTGGTAAATAAGATTAAAGTGTATTTTTTTTTTTAGGGGCACTACGAATATTCAAATGCAAACAAGAACAAACACTATTATTACTTAAGGCAACTCTATATTTGTTATTGATTGAATCTTCATAATAATAATCACATGTTAAATTGTGACGATTTATTGCATTGTAATAGTTAAGGTCAGGATCTATACCGTAGAGAGGTACCATATTATGAATAACATTCAGTTCCATAGGATTAAAAATATTATTTTCAAGTCGAGTTCAAGATTCTCTGGTGTGTACTATATCATTCCTAGTAACACTTGACAAAATATCCTCATCAGACAAGTCATTAAAGGGGAAAGTATCTTTCCTACAGTCTACACACATCCAATTAAAGGGGAAGGTATCTTTCCTACAGTCTACACACATCCAATTAAAGGGGAAAGTATCTTTCCTACAGTCTACACACATCCAATTAAAGGGGAAGGTATCTTTCCTACAGTCTACACACATCCAATTAAAGGGGAAGGTATCTTTCCTACAGTCTACACACATCCAATTAAAGGGGAAAGTATCTTTCCTACAGTCTACACACATCCAATTAAAGGGGAAGGTATCTTTCCTACAGTCTACACACATCCAATTAAAGGGGAAAGTATCTTTCCTACAGTCTACACACATCCAATTAAAGGGGAAGGTATCTTTCCTACAGTCTACACACATCCAATTAAAGGGGAAGGTATCTTTCCTACAGTCTACACACATCCAATTAAAGGGGAAAGTATCTTTCCTACAGTCTACACACATCCAATTAGAACATTGTGAATGTATGGCCTTCCTACAAACTGAACACAAATAATGCTCTACATTCGACAGAATAGCCCTTTTACATGTGTTACATATTTTCATCTGTAATGAAGAACGATACGCATTTCACACAAAGGAATTGGACAATATTCAAACCATATAATAGTAACATTGATTGCAGAAAATAAATAGCTTACAATATCTTGCTGTCCTGTTACCATTGTATTCATATTTAACTGAACAGTATAAATTCAAAAGGCAGACATACATAAAAAGACAAATATAAATAGTGAAACACAAAACGCAAGTGAATAATTTTCCCGCAAATTATATACATAATCGTTTAAGAGCGTCTGCAGGAATTGGCATAGAATATTGGTGCATATTAGCCTGGCAAATACCAATGTACTTCAACAAGAGTCAAGATATATGTTGAGTGCAGAAATAATGTGCAATATATAAAGGTAAGTAAGAGAGTAAATTAAGTAAGTAAAACAATGAATACCCATACTACCAAAACACTGCGACAAAATGCGGAGAGTGTGCAATGCACTATTTCTCATTCGAGTGAACTAATCAAGTATACATTTAGTGAATCAACGTACATGGAACCGCATTTAAATATTTATTTTTCCCTATACAGTTTACTATCACCCACGATTACACACACACACGTACATACATAAAATACTAACTTTAAATACACATACATGCATAAACATTGCATACATATATATTATACATAATTATGGTTTGAACAAACAAATATTAATAATAAATCATGACATTCACTTCATTTAATATAATTATATAATATACTAGTACTCGAATTGAGAGTAACTGTGCATTATAATGTATAGCGTGTGAGCGTATTCGCTTGGGTAGTTTATTGCCTGATGTTTTTTTCACAGTGAGGCATATGTTCTTAATGTGTGTGTGAGATGATTGTGTATTGACTAGCGCTACCTGCCTGTAAGAAATAAGATCGGATTTCGTATTGTACTAGAAAATATGATATATATATATATATATATTTATATTATGTCCCTCACTCGTTAACCGGCAAGTAATTAAGTTTATAAATGGTAAAATAATAATCTTGAGGAAGCTATGAGTGGCCACCGTCCAAAGAAAGCGTTGGAAGCTGCAAGAGGAAGAGGGGACTATTTCATTCTCCAAAATGTCCGACGCCATTGCTGCATCGATCATTCAACCGCCTTGCACAGCCCCTGCACAAGCTCGAAGTTTACTGAAGTGTTATTGGACATGCAATAATGCAAGTAATGGTCGCTCTTCTGTAAATATAAAATGGCTTACTTTACAATGGGAAATGGGTGGGACATTCTATTTAAAAACAACAAAACTCAAACATTGCGAAATCAGAGAAAACTGAATTAAGCAGTCCTGTTTACGTGATGAAGTTTGTGTACCATAACGACAGTACAGGCAACAACTATCATATTTTATAGATTATTATAATTGTTTACTCTATGTGAGGTTTAAGCGCTATATATGTCAAACACTTCTAAGGAACTTGCATTGGATGAATTATTTACTTCATAAACCTCTCAATAGAGCAACTGAAACGATACCATATTGTATACACAGGTTTGAGACATTCAGAGAAATATATATTTATATTTACAAAGAGCGAATATGCTACGAATTAAACAAACGAAAACTGATTAAAAAAATCATACTCATGGCTGCTATTAGTACAACATATAATCTTGGTATATATAATTTTGCCCTAAATAAATATTCAGGTTATTCCTCAAAGCGACCATTCTCCATCTGGTGGTCAACACAAGAAGCTTGTATGTAGGGCTTCTATTTGAGACATATTGTTGGGTAGCAATTTATCATTCAAGAAGGAGTTAAAGGTGGTTTAGATTAGTGAGAGAGAATATCTATTGTTGAGGAAGAAGCTTGTGAAATATTTACTATCCTGATCCAATGAGGTCCATTCAGAGCATAGAGCAAATGCTCCATTTAACCCATTGAGCCACAGCGACGCATTGTTTGCGTCCAAAATGTTTGTAACGCTAGACCCCAGCGTCACATAAGGTGCGTCCTGTTAATTACTCCGGTCCTATGGTACCTAGAGGGCTCAGATTTGTATGGGAACTGTGTAAGTATCCCACGCAACAATGCCGATGGTTGAAAAACTCTCAAAGTCCAACCGTGTGTGCATGAGCGCGCAAAAATCTGTTTTTTGCCTACCCATTTTCCCTCTTGTAATTCCGACTTTCGGGCGCACCGTAGGACCCCTTAATGACCTAGGGGATCGGTTTTTTGTGGGTTTTCCTTCATTTCTAACCAATTCCTTGTGTTTTCTGGAAACACATTTGTTTTTCACAACCTGCCGGTCCTGGGTGGTACATTTATTATTAACTAACTGGGGCTCAGTGGGTTAAAGTTGAAAGATATGCGAAATGAAAAAGAAAAACATGAATCCCTTTGAAAGTCGGCTTTCTGAATACGGAGGTAGAAGTAGAATGGGGTTTTCGCGTGGCAAGTACAGTTGTGGCCATACTGTATAATGACTCGCTTTCCTCTCCCTCTCCGGGCTCAGTCTTTTTAGGTCTGTGCGAAGCAGGACCTCTAAAGCTTACTCATGTTGTTGTTGTTGTTGTTGTTAGGGTGATCAATATTGAAAAGGGCTATTTCTCGGATATTACTGAACCAAATGTAATTATTTTACACGTGCATATACACTGATCTATCCTCTAAGCTAGGCTGTAATGAAGACTTTTTTTTTTTGTATTAATTTCTGCCTGGGTGCCCCTCAAATTGCCACCTTCTGCAGTAGGGTGATGTATATAAATAATTGCTATTTCTTGGTTATTACTGAACCAAACTTAACGATTTTACACATGCATATATAATTATGATCTATCCTTTATGCCACAACTGAGCCCTTTCTTTCACTTCTTGCTAGGGCGTCCCTTAAATAGCCCTCCTTCTGTAGTAGTGCAACGCTTATCAAAACTTGCTATTTCTCGGTTATTACTGAACCAAATTTTTTGAGTTTACACACTGTTACGACCCTGGCGGCCATGAAGCAGTTGGTTCGCTTTACCAGAGTAGCAACAGTGAATGGCTATGATTCTCAAGTTTCTGGTAGAATTGTGGCTGTCTGTTGTAGCTTGCTTTCCTTTCACTTAATTTAAATCAAACATAAAAATTATATACTAGTCACAAAGGAAGAATAGCTAGATCAATTACAAGTTCCAGAATAACCTTAAGATCATATTTAATTTACTAATGATTATTTTGATTAATTACGATTAGTAGAATTATTTACAGTTAACCCCTCAGACCAGGTTGGCTCTGAGGCATCCATAATAAACACGGCCCGCGCAACTCGGACGGGCTCTGAGGCTCCGAGTGCTTGCGTACGAGCTTTCGAATGGCGCGCGTACATTTTGGTGTCGTGGGTGGTAGATGGTGCCACCACACGTGAACTACGCCACAACAACAGTCTCTACCCCGACGCCATCATGGATAGTAAGCCAAAAAGTTATTCCGCTGTGTCCGATACCGTGCTCCCTACGACGCCCGCCAAAGCTCGTCGCGTCTTACGCAGACGCCACCGCCTAAATGTGTTATCTCCCGGATGTATTGAGGAGACATTGAGAATTTATGAGCGTGCTGATGCACAGTATAATGTTGATGATGAAGGCAGTGATAAATCGGCTAATTATCAGTCGAGAGTGCTTATGGCGATGACAGTGACAAAGACGCTCAATTCATAGGATTTGCGAGTGAACATGAGAGTGATGAAGGTGATGTAGCAGCTTTCGCGGAAGCTGTTTTAGCTGAAGACAGTGAAGTGGGGAAAGTGAGTGAATGGGAGAGTTCAAGGTCACTCTCCAAGTTTCAGTTGAGTGACACGACTCCAAGCCCTTCGCCAGCCAAATCGCCTTTCAAGCTACGCTTTTATAAGAAGCAGGTGCTTGAAAAGGCGGCTGCGGCAGCCAGGGAAGTAGCCAAAAGACTTGGTGAGGATGAGGCTGTGAGTGAGGGTGAGCGTGGTGACTCATCTCGCCCGCCATTGTCTCCCTTATCTACCCAAGCCACCCAAGATGACCCGGGCGCCCCGCATTCTTCCCCACCACTGCCAAGGGTTGAGGACCCCCCACTTTCGGCCTATTTGCCTCCTAGGTCCCCCGACAGGAGACATATTGCTGCCAAAAAGGGGAAAAGGCAGGAAATATGTGAAAAAGGGACAGAAAACTAGGCGGGCTTTGTTCGAGGCTCCCGCGGCGTCCACCCCTGCCAGCCCCAGCCATACGCCCCCACAACTTTCCCCACGGTCCTCCCCACCTCTCCAGCCGTCAACATATGTTCCTGACGAAATCTTTGAGCTCGCATCACCAATACCTGGGCCTAGTGACAGTGAAACATTGCTTTCTGCCACTCGTCGCAGGCGAAGGAGCCCAGGACCTCGGGGGACATAGCCTCACCTGCCACTCCTTCCCCACCTCGCCCCCCCCGCACGCCGCCCATGCATCATTCGTTCCCCGCCCGATTATGTGGGGGACACTGACGATGAAGGGCACCTCTCAGAAGACTCTGGCCATGACTATATAGGTCCACTGTCAGTGCAAGATGACCACTCTGACGACGACGAATATATGGACATGGACGACCCTCAACCCCGCCCCGCCCTGGTGGCCGCCCTGGCCGCCCTAGGGTGCGCGCCTCCCGAGTTGGCCGTGGGCGTGCTGGGCCACCAGCTGGAGCTTCTCGTCAGCGTCGCCAAGACCCATTCTACTTTTTTCAGTGGCAAGACGTGGCTGACGGGGAAGATTACAACCCTGATGTACCAGCTTTTGATGAGGTACAGGAGGGTTCAGGAATTACCCTCAATTTTTCCCGCAGGCCCCAATGCTCCACCACATGAGCTTTTTGAGGTCTTTTTTGATGAGGAGGTTACCGGATTTGTCATCAAGGAGACAAACAAGCAGCACCAATTCCAGGTCCACTTTTTCGAAAAGGTGATCAAGGGCCACATGAGGAAGTGGACCAACATGACTCATCACGAGTTTCATGGTGTTCCTGTCACTCACCATGCTAAATGCCTCATGTCCAAGAAGCATAG
>JBAKBP010024385.1:0-35281 GCA_037953745.1 Lithodes maja
GTGCATGGGGGCGATACATTCGTGGCTACCCCTTCGGGGAGCACGGTGTCCGGCAATAGATAGATATATTGATATGTGAAATACATTGCCTGGGGAATTTAGTATAGGCTATGGTCAAACCACAACAAACACTTTAACTGAGGACTCTCTATAACTAAATATTAAGGAGAATCCTTATTTAACAGGTAGTTGGCTAAGTACCGTAAATAAAACCCAAAGAGAAGACGTATTATTTGTCCTAGTATACAACAGGCTCGGCCCTACATGGACACTCTTTGCATACAAACTATATACGAACACGTGAACATTGTGTGTATATTTATCTAAATCCATTCATTTCACATGGCAGAAAGAAAAGGGTATTGTATAATATGTAACCAACTCTAGCATTTAGCTTGAATTGAGAAATGTTGGCTTGAGAATAATGTTCACCAAATCAATGGTGAAAACAGCTAGTAGCTACAAACTATATAATGATAATTAGAAACAAAATAACTTTTCACAAATATATGCTACCGTTTATTAATAAGTTTATATCACTAGTGCTCTTAGTTTTATGACGTGTTGCATGGAACACCCAAAACTATACCGGTACTCTCATTGTTGGCCAGGACGATAATCAAACCCGAAATATTTCCGCTGCGTGTTTAACCCCTTCTGTTCTGGAGACGTATTTATAATGTTATTCTTACTATTATGTAGACGATGTTGTGCAGTTTAAGAAGGATCTGTGAACTTATAAAGGGTTAAGCGAGATTGTTCGAAGCCTGTTACTTGCTGGAGGCCCTTTTTAACTTAATATAATCGCCTGATAGTAGCCACAATAATGTTAATAGGACGGCACCGGTACTGAAAGGGTTAACAATACCTCTACCATTACAATGTAAATCTAATCTCTTTGGAGGACAGCTTAATTATATTATTATTACTACTATAAATAATAATTATTTGTGTTGTATCTTATAGTCTGTTTGACCAAATATCAATTATGTTGATACACCCATATACTAACTAGACATTAATTATTTAATGTCAAAAAGGGATGACAATCATGTTCTTTACATTGGGTGAATTTCCATATTTTAATGTTTTACAAGATTCCTTAACCATTACATCTACTGTATATCCTATTTCATAATCCACGAGGTTGTTGGTTTCTTGAATATTTTCCTTGGTTGGTGTTTTATGTAAATGGTGTGGGCATGAATATCTTCATCCTATTAACGCTACAATACCGCTGATATCCTTTTCAAAATATTCTGGCAAATATTAGTAGATTTGTTTAAGATAAAGAAGGGTTACTATTTAGAATGCTACAGACTATTGCAAATATAACCTTGCCTACCACAGACCCTTTCTTATCTACATAAAATAGTCTGAATATAGCTATAATGATATAGAAAATATGTCCCCGGCACCTTAAATTAGTAAACAATCTCCATTCATGGCCTAGCTAAGGTTTACCAAAGTCCTCTGCTCTATTATATTGAAATATACCTACTACGCAACAACATCCCTTAACCCGGGAGCTGCCGGGAGACTCTTAAGAGTTCCCCCGGCGGACTGCGGGAAGACTCTTGAGAGTAAGTAAAATAAAAAATCAACTTTTGACATCGAAAAAAAAAAAAATATATTTTTATTTTTTTTATTTTATTTTTTTTTTGGCCCCTGGGCCATGCAAAATCTCAGTCCTCTACCTCCCCTCCTTCCCCACTTTCCTCCTCTCCTTCAGTTATCACCTATTTTCCCTATTATTCCCTTATTCTGAGGTATATTTTCGTGCTAACATTAGCGAGTTGCAAGCAGGGTGTTGTCATCACTGATGGCAAGCGAGTGCAAGAGAGAGAGAGAGAGTATCGATCGACTGTGTCTCAGTGGCCTTGGGGGAAATTGGCGGGAAAGCAGTTTGCCTCACCCATACATTATACAACTCGCGGGCTATATCTCCGATTTTGACCATCCAAACGCTGTTTTCACTCGTTTTATTGTTGTTTCAGGTTAATACCTTTATAATCAACCCATAATAGGCGCATATGGATAATTATTAATGCTATTAATGGTACAATGAATATTTTAGTGACGGAAACACCTCAAATACGTCAGCACAGGGGGACGTTTTCAATTACCCCCATGCGCACTTGTTAGGTGCTACTTCACACGTGGTTATAGATAGAGACATATTGATATTATGCATTTATCATAGTTAACAAATTATAGTCTTACCTATTCTCACCGCCTTATGTTCGACTTATTAATTCGTGCCAACTGCCTTATTTAATAATACCCAAATTTCACACCATATTGGCATATTGTTTTGTCGCAACTTTTATGATGCAACAGAGCCGAAATTATGTTGGTGTAACTATGAATACATGTAATCCAATATTATAGTATACTGAACTGCACATATGCATTTGCTTATGTTAATCGAGGGGGGGGGGGGTCACAATGTTACTAACAAAATTCACGATTCTCTGCCAGGCAGGTGAAGCAGGAGCTGCAGGGCTTATGTCCACAATAGTACAGTTGGCCACATTAGTTCTGTTCTCCTCCGTGATCTTATACGTGGTAATATAATGATTGAATTACGAGCGTAGTTTCTTAAGCAGTGGTTAACTCATCTGATTAGTCAACTGATAATTAAAAGAAACCACACTCGCAATTCATACTATTCTACTTTCATACATATGATCACGACGGTGAACAAAACTTATGTGGCCAACTGTACACCAACTTATGTGGCCAACTGTACACTAACTTATGTGGCCAACTGTACACCAACTTATGTAGCCAACTGTACACCAACTTATGAGGCCAACTGTACACCAACTTATGTGGCCAACTGTACACCAACTTATGTGGCCAACTGTACACCAACTTATGAGGCCAACTGTACACCAACTTATGTGGCCAACTGTACACCAACTTATGAGGCCAACTGTACACCAACTTATGTGGCCAACTGTACACCAACTTATGTGGCCAACTGTACACCAACTTATGAGGCCAACTGTACACCATTATGTAAATGCCAACATCTGAAGTCAATCACTCACATTTTTGCAGATAAAGTTGAGCATTCTGCATCTGATTCAATCTGTATTTCAAGTGTCAGTCTCAGTCTCTCTCTCTCTCTCTCTCTCTCTCTCTCTCTCTCTATATATATATATATATATATATAATTACCCTTTTCCCTATGATATGTGTTCCTAGATGGGTAAGAATCACTAAATAATGTCCATGTTTATAAAGATTCCATTAAGCAAGAAGGATTTAAAGGGTGGTATTCTTAAGGGAGCCCACCTCGTATTTATTTCTATCTTTAGATTGTATCCATTCGGCCCCATTCAGCCTAGTGTTTTAAGACGTTTATCCCCATCCAGGTGTAATTTTTTTCCTGGCGAGCGAAAGCGAGCCTGGAATTCCTCCAATTCCAGTTTCTCATAACCTGTAAGCGATAAATGGTGTTATTTATAGAGGTGTCCAAAGCCTCTCTTCCCACGCATGAGGTAGCAGTATATGGTCCTTAATATTACCGTAAGTTAATTATGTGTGTGTGTAAAGAATAGAGAACAAGTCTTATAACTAGACCTATAGGAAAAGTCGGAGTAGATGTAGCTCGGATTCGCAGGGACGTTACTACCTAAAAGACGGGCTAACCCTGTCTCTCCTACGAGAGAGAGAGAGAGAGAAAGAGAAAGAGAGAGAGCAATAGTATTTTTTATTAACAAGCATTGTGTAGATTGTAGGCACCAACCAAGCAGAACAGTACCCAGGGGAGGCCACATAGGCATATGATAAGGAGTTGCTGGAATTCCTGCTAAAATTGCGTGGTTTCCCTCACTGTTTCTATTTGTGTCTCACCTACACAGAGAATAATCCAGCTAAATCTCACAAACACCTCCTCCTCCTATTTATTTCGCTACACTTAACAAGCACACCACACATCCTTCCAACACACCTAAATTTCCTCTAACGTACCTTTATTTTGGCTCTGTTACTCTTTGAAGCTTGAGGGGGGACATTTGTTGCAGGCAGCTTTGCCTTTTGTCACCTTCATGCACACAAACAAAATATATAAATAAATACAACAACAAATCATTCTTCCACAGTGTTGAACTTTAAAATTAGTTTATACCATGAACCATCTCTCTCAGTAATTAACTTCCTTAACCGGTTTTTCTGGCCCCCTTCTCCTTCGTGCTTAGCCCCATTGGTTTATAGATTTTAAGACGTTGGGCCCATTAATTTGGCGATTTTAAGACCTTTCCCCCCCATTTCTTTGTTAATATTAAGACCTATCGTGCTATTTAGTTGTCAATTTATTTCCTGGCGAACGATATAATGAGTGTACCGTCCTTCCGCCGGGACACTTTTCTAGCGAAAAATTTACAAATTAATCTACAAGGAGGATCTAATGGATGTTTTTTTAAAGTTTGATGGAGGTCTAGGGAGGAAACTAAAATACTATATATATATGAAATATTCGACCAAAAAATATAGCCTTCCCCCTTAAAATAGCTCTTCCCCATACTGTCTGACCGAATAGTCCCGAGTCTGGTTGACCGAAGCGACTACTGATGCTCACTCCATACTGTCTGACCGAACAGTCCAGAGTCTGGTTGACCGAAGCGACTACAGATGCTCGCTCCATACCGTCTGACCGAACAGTCCAGAGTCTGGTTGACCGAAGCGACTACAGATGCTCGCTCCATACTGTCTGACCGAACAGTCCAGTCTGGTTGACCGAAGCGACTACAGATGCTCGCTCCATACTGTCTGACCGAACAGTCCAGAGTCTGGTTGACCGAAGCAACTACAGATGCTCGCTCCATACTGTCTGACCGAACAGTCCAGAGTCTGGTTGACCGAAGCAACTACAGATGCTCGCTCCATACTGTCTGACCGAACAGTCCAGAGTCTGGTTGACCGAAGCGACTACAGATGCTCACTCCATACTGTCTGGCCGAACAATCCAGAGTCTGGTTGACCGAAGCGACTACAGATGCTCGCTCCATACTGTCTGGCGGAACAGTGCCGAGTCTGGTTGACCTAAGCCGCTCCAGATGCTCGCTCCATACTGTCTGGCAGAACAGTGCCGAGTCTGGTTGACCTAAGCCGCTCCAGATGCTCGCTCCATACTGTCTGGCCGAACAGTCCCGAGTCTGGTTGACCTAAGCCGCTCCAGATGCTCGCTCCATACTGTCTGGCCGAACAGTTCCGAGTCTGGTTGACCGAAGCTGCTCCAGATGCACGCTCCATACTGTCTGGCCGAACAGTCCCGAGTCTGGTTGACCAAAGCCGCTCCAGATGCTCGCTCCATACTGTCTGGCTGAACAGTGCCGAGTCTGGTTGACCGAAGCCGCTCCAGATGCTCGCTTCATACTGTCTGGCTGAACAGTCCCGAGTCTGGTTGACTGAAGCCACTTCAGATGCTCGGGCCCTGAAGGAGCCCGGTCCAGATGGTTAAAGGGGGGATGGTTCACTTTTTGGTCGATTTTTTCATATATTTATATAATTTTGTAGTTTCCTCCCTAGACCTTCATCAAACATAAAAAAAAACAAAAAAAACAGGATCCCCTTTCATGATATATTTGTACATTTTTCAGTAGAAGAATTTCCCAGCCAAAGCCCTGTTCCTCCTAAATTACAGGCTCACCAGGAAAAAATGTACACCTAAATGGCACAAACAGTCTTAATATTGACAAAATAAAGGGCCGAAAGGTCTTGAGATCGCCAAACTAATGTCTGAACGTCTTAAAATCTGAAAACTAAAGGGGCTAAGCATGAGAGAGAAGGGTGTCAACAAAATGTGACCATCTCCCCTTTAGATCTTGGGTTGGGCAATACAGTTATGGGGTGTTGAAGAATCGAGGGAACACTTCCCGATCTGTCAGCACCATTGTCTTGGGTTACCATGTTAAGTCAGTGAAAATAGGTTTTCCTAAACTGAACAAGATGCCGAAATACACTTAGACTACCAAGCTAAGTGAGGTACCTTTATTAGTCTCGTGGTAACGTGTCTGCCTTATAACCCAAGGGTCCCGGGTTCGATTCCCGCCCTGGGTACAGAGTTTTGGGAGGCTATATCGGCACCTAATGAGGCTTAGGTGTGTTGGTAAAATTGTCAAGATGGTTGAGAGTAAGGGTGGTATTCTTAAACAATTTTTTACCTTCGCAGGGCCTGATACCGAATGAATGTTGTGGGAGTGAGAGTTGTCCACAGAGATTAGATGGATTAGCCTTTCTATTTCTAAGGGTAACTTTATTTTTCACCTTATTTCATCCCTTAACAGCACCAGTTTAGGAATACCACTATAAGATCGGAGCTCCATAACCCGCCTTACAGGTAAGGTGTAAAAACCAAATCCTACAACCACCACTAATGAATACCCTATTTCACAATAAATTCAGTACGGACATGTTTTTATGCAAGGCCAAGTGTATGAAGAGGTAAGCTTGCTGGCATATAATATCATATAATAATACTGTATTCCTTGGAAATACACTAAAATAAAAAAGTAAAAATCTCATTGCTCCATTTTCGCCCATTCACATACTGTTTCAATAAGTCAGAGTGTTCCTTTCATAATAAATAATAAATGTTTTGCAATACAATAAAACTAAGAAAATTAGGCTACAAAGAAAATAAAACGTATATACCGTACTGTAATTATGAAAATAATAATAATCCGTAGAAAACAATATCTAACCATTTATTAAGCATATTTCTGGAAAATTTGAGACTAGAATCTCAAGCTCAAGGGCTTAGACCGTCGTCATTTTGATATATTTTAAAGAGTGCATTAATGTAGTGTTCACTGGTTACCCTTGGAGCCAGGTAGCTCAGGGCAAGGTGGTCACCAAGTGTCAAACGTTTCAATATTAGTTTATCAGCATAATGTGGCAACCCCGCAAAGATTGACTTTTTGGCAGACCACGGAAATATAAATACAAGCCAGAATACAACCAATAAAGTTGTAACTGTTAACGCCAGTACCATATAAGTTATGATGATAACCCATCGCTCACAGATTGGGTTCATCATATTATAGCACCCATAAACTATTGTTGCTTGACCTATGATGTGATCATCAGGGGTGATTTGGCACCGAGTGAAGGGAGGGAAGGCTGTGGTGATGGGGTCCAACAGTTCATCATAATTCCGCCAAGCGCTGTAATCATTTATAACCAAATCTATTAGTGTCCCATTCGAAAGAAAATACAAAAGAAACATTGATCCTAAACATGAACATAATAGTGTTACATGAATAATTAGTGATTTGAAATATAGGTTTCTAAAAGTCCCGAGGTTATCCACGAGTGACTCCCCAAACAGATCGGTTATAGATCTAGTTTGTCCATAATAAGCTCTTAGGTGGTTCACCATTAACCTGGAGTCCGTGGAGATGTATTCCACAATGAATATGAAACCCAATACGCCACCGGCAATCCACATAATGTTTTGGAAGTAATAAGCATTATGGACTATTTTGTTTTTATCATCAAAACCGAAACCTGCAGAAAACTGCTTTTGGGCACAAACCTCCATATGCTGTTGAGGGATTGGTTCTCCTCGGGAGAGATCCCTACACACCAAGTATTCATCAATGCTAAACATGCTATTGATTATTATTGAGGTAACACAGATAAACACTATGATTATATTGGCGAGGTATAGGGCCAGAGACCCCAAAGGCGATCTGCCCATAGAACTGTTGATTATCTCACTTACTCGCATCTTTACTTAATTATTTAGTACTGGAGTAAATTGTATTGATGTTGTCAATGATGTAGCCCCAAATAAATGATAGACGAGGCTACTAATACAACAGTACACTTTCACTACGTCACTGAACAAGTTATCACCACGATCGACTGTTAAACAATAAAGTAACACAGCGTCAACATGAGATATCAAGGTCATAATATATACATCAATGTCTAATTCTTTAAGCAACGTTTTTGCACATAACACATATTGTAAATTACTTGTATATTTGAGTTTCAATAATTTGTATTGTTTATAAGTGATTTTAAACGGCTTTAATTAAAAAAATAAGAACAAAAATTAAATATGTTCTTTATTACATAATTGTTACCCATATATTTTCATTTTCTCTCTTAAGAAAATGTAATAGAAAATGGAGTTATTAGCAATAACTAATATATTATATAACCCGCACGAACCCCCACAGTACGCCAACTCATAAACAACACATTTATTCACTCAAAAGTACACTTATTCTTCATACAATATATATATATATAATCATAAAACAAACACAAACTATAATCCCTGGCTAAAAATGATAATAATTTAATGGCCTTTTCATTTTACTCTGGCTTAGATGATTTTTATTAAGCTTAGGAAGGACATCTAACCAATACAACGCTACAAACTATCTCACTTAATCCTTTTTAGCTGCCACAGATCCTTCCAAAGCTGAATCAAATCGTCTAATAGTTGCCAGAATATAATGCAAAGGACGTCACCTGTACAGTATGGGACAAGGAAGTTGGAGCTGTATGTTAAAGAAGGAAACTGGCAAGTGGTCAATTACACTCACAGTTACACTTACACATATACATCCCTTTAGTTACAACGTTATCCAGAGTGTTGGAGCTATACCCTGTTCCAAATAGCTAGTCCAGATATCCTGAGCCCTAACCTCTGTAACTCAAAAAGGGCTAGAACACATGGGCTGTAAATGTTCACACCTATTCCCTGGCTGACTCTTCCCAAATGGTAGATATATTAGCTAAATTACTCTAGTCGTTTGGAAGTTTTTTTTTTTTTTTCCCCAGGCTGTTTGACCGAACAGCCCCAAGGTCCTGAGCAAGGCCAAAGCCACAACCGAGCATCCCCACAGAACACTCCCTCCCGTTTGCGAGTTATAGAGGTTAGTGTACAAGAGGTTGGACCTACTTACGTGAAACAGGGTATAGTACTAAGGGCTGAAGAAATAATAAACCAAAATCCTTGCATGGATATACGCATATTAACCCCTTCAGGATTATGACGTGTTTTGGCAGTTTAGTCTGGCTATTATGTAACCATTTTATTTAGATTAGGAATGGTATATGGCAGTCAGAAGGTTAATTGAGACAGTCTTTGTTATGCCCTGTTTTTCTACAGGATTAATGATTAATGTGGGTAATGTGAGTTCTAACTGACTGAAGGCTGCATGCACAAAACAATGTATGAGGAATAGAGAACACAAAATAAACACACGGTAACACGACACACGATCACTTTTATTTAGGGACACACTTCTATATGTTGTTTGATGAATATTAATCTGACGCATAAGAAGATATGAATATTTGTACAAGATAATTTATAGAAGTTAAACAAACTAGCATTAAGTGGATCTGGATGGAGCCTAGTCTCCCTCTTCCAACGTTCAGGTATTAATCTTCTGATCACTGGCTTTATTCACAAGTTTATATATTGGAGACCATAAATATTACTTATAGATTCATATTCAATGTTAGATTTATCACTAGTAGCTCTGGTGCACAAGGAGTAATTCATAGACTAGATTAGACACGCATATTTTAGAGTACGGGAATTCTAGTAACCTGAGGGGGTACTGATCTAAGTTTTATATTCTTGTATCAGAAACACATAGAACGCAAATCAGTGGGCGAACATCAGATATCACTAGGGTTTCACGGTTATGTATTAATATCTGGATATATGGGTAATTACGAGAGTTAATATCGCCTGTTAATTAATAAACACTGATACGCTTAGCACTTCTTAATGGAATGGTCATATATGAATTACACTGGGACAAAGATATAGCCACTTCGTAGAAATATTAATAAGTGAATCTCTACATAGCACTGTAACACTGTAGTACTGATAGAGTGAATCTTGGGTCGTATTTGATTGGTCTGGTCCTGGTTATCTTGCGTCCGTGAGGTTGGGGGCTAGCGACTGGTTCCGCGGCCGTCCAGATGGTCCATATGTAGGAGTTCTCAAGACGGATCTCTTGGCGATCGTTGCTGGCTACACTCTTATATACCCACTGGTTTATGTGAAGGTTATAAGGTGCACGTAGATGTCTTTTATGTGGTGTTACGATCCTACAATGCTGAACCCAAGAGATTAAAATTCAAGCAAGGGCAACTAGCATGCTGTTGCGTTTCAGAAGGCCAAAAGGGTAAATGTCTCAGATAATCACAAATTAATGAAGAAGGATGATATTAAACACTTCTAATTTTCGTATTAATTATAATTACTAATAAGTAGGGAAACGAACAGGTTGATAAGCATGATGATTCAGTTAATCACGGCAAAGAATGGTAATGGGCTAAGCGCCGAGTGAAGGCCTCGAGTAAATGCCCTCGTTACAAGGAATGAACACTACATTAACCCGGGAGCTGCTGGAAGACTCTTAAGAGTTCCCCCGGCGGACTGCGGGAAGACTCTCCTGAGTAAGTAAAATTAAAAATCAACTTTTGACATCGAAAAAAAAAAAAAAAAAAAATTTATTTTTTTATTTTTTTATTTTTGTTTGGCCCCTGGGCCATGCAAAATCTCAGTCCTCTACCTCCCCTCCTTCCCCACTTTCCTCCTATTCCTCAGTTATCACCTATTTTCCCTATTATTCCCTTATTCTGAGGTATATTTTCGTGCTAACATTAGCGAGTTGCAAGCAGGGTGTTGTCATCACTGATAGCAATCGAGTGCAAGAGAGAGAGAGAGAGTATCGATCGACTGTGTCGCAGTGGCCTTGGGGAAAATGGGCGGGAAGGTAGCTTGCCTCACCCATACATTATACAACTCGCAGGCTATATCTCCGATTTTGACCATCCAAACGCTGTTTTCACTTGTTTTATTGTTGTTTCAGGTTAATACCTTTATAATCAACCCATAATAGGCGCATATGGATAATTATTAATGCTATTAATGGTACAATGAATATTTTAGTGACGAAAAACCTCAAATACGTCAGCACAGGGGGAGGTTTTCATTTACCCCCGTGCGCACTTCAGAGGTTAAAAGAACATTTGAAGAACAGTTAATCAACACCTAGCACACTGAACAGCAAACTGAATCACACTCAATCACAGACCAATATAATTTATGATACCATGTAGTATCACCAGTTAACACGCTAGGAGAACGTGTGCACTCTAGAACACTAATCAGTGTTCGTTACACACCACACAACACCATATGAAACTCGGAGCTCCTCACAACACTAGGGCTCGTTACACATACACAATAATACACCAATGCTGTCTCATCTCCCCTTCAAAGGACAAAACAGTGCACTACCTACTTGTCTTAACGCACAAACCAGCAGACAACACGTCACGTATGTCCAGGGGTGTACCCAGACCAGCGTGAGCAGGAGCACTTCTCCCACCTCTGCCTCGTCGGGCTCTCCAACAGCTACTATCTCTCAACTCTTCCCTCCCTATACACATCTCTTCCCAAGCTCTATTTTCGGCAAGAACCTGGTGTCACACTAGTCTATACAGCAGAGTCACACGGAATGTCAGATAAAGGCCTCCTGTCGTGGGAAATGTAGATCTTCCCACGCCTACATGCCCCACGTGTGTAGGTGGGTGAAGGGGTCCCAGGCCTACACACCACGTGCATAGACTCCCACGGGTGGTGCTTGCGACACTGGACACCAGCCGCTATCGGTGTAGATTAAGGTGGGTCGCCTGTCTCTCTCCTCCCTCCGTCTCTGCTACCACGCTGCTCCCTTACACCCTCCCCCTTTAAAATAAATTTGTGGCGACAAATTTAAGCATTCATAAAAAAAATTTACATGCGGGACAGGTGGTCAGCAATGACATTACATTTCCCTGGAATATGGATGATATTGAGGTGGTACTCCTGCAAGAACAAACTCCACCTTGCAAGCATTATGAACAAAGTTGATATTCTGGCTGTCACCAGACACAGGATGCTTTACCTTACGATCATCACCTAGCAACAAGACTGCCCCCGTCCCCAAATCACTTACATCCCCAACCAGTTTGAACTTGGCACACCCCACATGCTCAATACATTCCTTAAGTCTAGGCAAATGGTAAGTGTCACTCTTGGTGATGTCATTGACTTTCTTAACATCAATGCAAAACCCTGCTGACCCACCTGGCTTATCTATGAGAGTGACAGTGGAGGAGCATTCACTCTGGCGTGGCTCTCTGATGTCTCGTAGCAACTTGTCGTCGACCTCCTGGCGCGTCACCTTGGCTCTCTCGGGGTTGACTCGGCACGGCCGCTGCTTGACAGGCTCCACATCCGCCACGCCCACGTCACATTCCATCCCCATTGTCCGGCTTGAAGCATTCCGGGGGACACTCTCCAACATCTTATCATCCTCTGCTACATCATCAAGAGGATCATTTTTGTGGATAGGCAATTCATTGATTATACCGTACATCGAATCATTTCCTGCAGCCTCCTTCACTTTCGGCTGCTCTATCTCCTTGTGATTAGTACATGGGCCCACACCGGGCAGATACTTTTCACCTGAGACACCATCATCCTTTCTCACACCATCATTTAGCGAGAATAATTCATCTAGCCCTACCTCGTCAGGGCCCTCAAACACACTTTGCACCCTTGCAACATCACTCTTTGCTAGCGAGAACAATTTCCCTTGGCCCCATTCATTAGGGCCATCTAGCGCACCTGGTACACTTGCAACACCACTCTTTTTCTCCGTTTCCACATTCATCCCATTATTTCTATGAGACATGGGCCGGGTTACAGCACAATCAGTAGGCCTGAAAACAATGATAGGAGAAACACTCACCTTCTTCCCCGCTAAATCATTTCCCAACAGGAGGTCAATTCCTGGCACTGGCAATTCATCCACTAGTCCAACAGTCACCCTCCCATTTACGAGCTCACTCTTAACCTGGGAGCTGCGGGGAGACTCTTAAGAGTTCCCCCGGCGGACTGCGGGAAGACTCTTGTGAGTAAGTAAAATAAAAAATCAACTTTTGACATCGAAAACAAATTATTTTTTTTATTTTTATATTTTTATTTTTTTATTTTTATTTGGCCCCTGGGCCATGCAAAATCTCAGTCCTCTACCTCCCCTCCTTCCCCACTTTCCTCCTCTCCTTCAGTTATCACCTATTTTCCCTATTATTCCCTTATTCTGAGGTATATTTTCGTGCTAACATTAGCGAGTTGCAAGCAGGGTGTTGTCATCACTGATGGCAAGCGAGTGCAAGAGAGAGAGAGAGAGTATCGATCGACTGTGTCTCAGTGGCCTTGGGGGAAATTGGCGGGATAGCAGTTTGCCTCACCCATGCATTATACAACTCGCGGGCTATATCTCCGATTTTGACCATCCAAACGCTGTTTTCACTCGTTTTATTGTTGTTTCAGGTTAATACCTTTATAATCAACCCATAATAGGCGCATATGGATAATTATTAATGCTATTAATGGTACAATGAATATTTTAGTTACGGAAACACCTCAAATACGTCAGCACAGGGGGACGTTTTCAATTACCCCCATGCGCACTTGTTAGGTTAAGCTCAACAGTCACGAGTGGCACAGACAGCTGACCACCCACACCATGAATGAGGATGCTTTTTCCCTCATGCACAAACTTCTCCAGCACCTTCGTCCTCATGAGCGTTTGTGCAGCACCTGTAGCTGTTATATGTTTTTTATGGGCGTTCAAGAGCCCTTCCGTGGTGAGAGGGTTTAAAGTATAGATTATTTTTGAGGTTTTAATTCTAGATTATTTTTCAGGTTGGTTTGGACACATGGAGAGAATGGATGATCAGAACTTGGTGAAGAAATGCCTGACTGATGACAGCACCGTCTGGAAAGCCGCCATTTAGGACGTGAGACTGGAACCACATTCTCTGTGGACAAAACGGTCTTTAACATTTTATGTATGTACAGGTACTGTACATGTATGCATGTTTAATGTCTTACTTTTCAGGTTTAAAGTCTAGATTACTTTTCAGGATTAAAGTTTAAAATAGTGTAGCATTTTAGTTAGATTTTCTGAATTTACTGTATAATTAGGTGCAGTATTGTATACAGGTGTTATACCCTGTTCCTAGTAAGTAGGTCCAAACTCTTTAACATAAACCTGACTCACAAAGGATTAGAGTACCGTAAAATGTGGTAACTTCGGACATTTTTCGAGGTTTTTTAACAATTTCTCCTGAGTGTAAACACATTATAGAGATTTAACTAGGTCAAGTGATGTATGGTGATAGTGTGCCGTAATCCAGGAAGCCTCCTAAAATTATCCCCATAATAAGAGAGCTATCCTTATCCTAAATGATGTCCGAAGTTTCCTTGAAAAGTTGAAAACTTCGGACATACGGTGATTTCTTATGGAAAATGATTGCCAAGAAAGCTGGGATAACTTCGGACAAACGGAGGAGAACTTCGGACGTACGTTCGTGGTCTTATTTCATTCATCTTTCGGCTCCTACTATTTTATATGAATATTTTATTATTGCTGCTTATTCCTGTCCGATGTTTTAGTGGAAAATGCAGTCAATACTTTTAGGCCTGTATAATCAGTATAGGAGGGGGTTATAAACGATGTTTAACATATATTCTGTTTGGATCTGTTCTCGTTAGACATTGAGCTCACTTATAGAAAATATTGAGCAGGAAAAATAACCAATGCTGTCTAATCAATAACTCGAAAATTAACTAGGCCTAGTGAAAATATATAGGTATGTATACTATATCACTGCATATACACTTTTATGAATTTGAGCATTTTTATAGGTATAACGTATTTGTTGGTGTTTCTTTCGGCAGATTTTTTTTTTTTTGGACAAGATATATGCCTCTCCTAATTTATATATATTATATATCTAGAATTATCCGAAATACATAAATCTGTTAGCATATTATTATATTTTTATGGGTTTTTGGACTCAGAGAATGATTATTTGATCTTTTACCACCATGTTAATGATGGACAAGTATTATGAATGATTTTCATAGGGCAAATAATAACAAACGATTGTTTTGTTCCATGTCCGAAGTTAGCATGTTTTTTTTTTTAAACACAATCGGTTATATGATAGTATTCTAGCTAGAGCGTTATACAAGTGTAACAAATTTCCTTTGGTGGATGTTGTCTCTGGTAATGTTACTACAAAATTATATCAGTCACAACATCATTCATACAAACAAATTTCTTCAGGGTGATAGAAGTTTGGCAGGGTAGCGAAAAATTTACATATTTTCGCCATATATATAATATTTTTTTAGTGTACATATACTCATGTCAGTTTCCTAGGACTTTTACATGCTCTTCCTTTGCCATTTCTCTAAACGGACCCCACAAAAAAAATAAAATAAAAAGCGTTTCCATTATATAATGACAATGTCTAATTACTTATTATCGCCGATGTCCGAAGTTATCAACGCAGTACGAAGTTACCCCACTTTACGGTAATAGAGCTATTATTTCTACAATTTGGAGAGGGTCAGCCTGGGAATAGGGGGAAATTTACAGCCACTTTGCTCTAGCCCTTGTTCCTAGTAAGTAAGCCAAAACTCTTTAACATGAACCTGACTCACAAACGACTAATATGTCTACAACTAGGAGTGGGTCTGTCAGGGAATAGGTGGAAATTTACAGCCATTTTGCTCTAGCCCTTTTTTTAGTTTGAAGGTTAGGGTTCACAATTACCGGCCTACCTACTTGGCCAGGGTGTAGTCGTGAGTACTATCAAAATCCTGATTTATTTTTATTTGTTATATATAGATCCCAATTTTCAGCAGTTTCTATATATTTTGGTTGATATTTTGGCACTAAGCACAATTATATTTTTTTATAATATTGAATTATAAATAAAATTTAGTTCCCTACTTGACAATCTAGCAAAGTTCAAAAGATGGAGGGAGGGTATGGCAAATAAGGGTCTAAGAGTTAACATATATAAAACAAAGGTCATGATTAGTGGAGTAAAGCGTGGAACTATGGAAAGAAGCGGCGATTATCCATGCACAGTACTGTATGTGAGAAGGGGGTGGGAAAGTAACTCAATTCAAGTATCAAGTCTGTAATGACTGGGTACACAAGAGATGTAGTGGAGCTAGAGGACCTTTGACAAGAATCATAGACTTTGAATGTGCAGCGAGCAAGGGAGATCTTGTGTTAAATGACACGCCTGATAGTGTTGATTTCGACAGTGTAACGCTGGAGTGTGTGAATAAGTTCTGCTATCTGGGCGATGCGGTTTCCGCCGGAGGTAGCGCTGAAGCTTTTTCCATTGCTAGAGTCAGAAGTGGCTGGGGAAAGTTTAGAGAGCTGTTGCCACTCCTGACCATGATAGGGCTCCCACCCCACCTTAAAGGGAAGGTGTATACCTCGTGTGTTCGGAGCGCAATTCCAATGCCTCGGAGATCTGGACAATTAAAACGGAGGATATCAATAGAATGAAACGGAATGAGAAGATAATGGTAAGATGGATATGTGGGGTTAATCTCAGGGACGGGGTATCTAGCGAGGAATTAACCTAAGAAGTGCGCATGGGGGTAATTAGAAACGTCTGCTTGTGCTGACGTATTTGAGCTGTTTCCATCACTAAAATATTCATTTTACCATATATAGCATTAATACTTATCCATACGCGCCTATTATGGGTTGATTATAAAGGTATTAACCTGAAACAACAATAAAACGAGTGAAAACAGAGTTTGGATGGTCAAAATCGGAGATACAGGCCGCGAGTTATATAATGTATGGGTGAGGCAACCTGCTTTCCTGCCAATTTCCCCCAAGGCCACTGAGACACAGTCGATCGATACTCTCTTGCACTCGCTTGCTAACAGTGATGACAAGGCCCTGCTTGCAACTCGCTAATGTTAGCACGAAAATATACCTCAGAATAAGGGAATAACAGGGAAAATAGGTGATAACTGAAGGAGGGGAGGAAAGTGGGGAAGGAGGGGAGGTAGAGGAGTGATATTTTGCATGGCCCAGGGGCAAATTTTTTTTTTTTTTTTTTTTTTTTCGATGTTTAACCCTCCAGCCCCGGCTATGTATTATATATATATTCCTCGAAACCCGGGTGTTTTGGCCGAAAAACGTCTAGGCTAGGCTACCGTATATTCGTTAATCAGACTGCTTCCCGCATTCCCGCGCATCCCCAAGCGTAGCTGTGTTATTTACCTGTAGAATGGCATTAAGTAGAGCTCTCTAAGTCAACTGGTTGAGCTGTGATGATGATTTCATTGGAGATAACTTTATGGCCAAAACAGCCACTTTACACCACTTTTCGATACTTAACAACAACATACAGGCACACACGAACAAGCGACGCTCTCCTTCTTGTGGCCGGAGATGCGGAGCGTCGGTCCAGCCGGCTGTTGTTTACATGCGTCGGACCGACGCCTCGCACACGAAGCTCACAGGCTTTCAACCACTGGGCGTTCAAGAGGCCTTCCGGGTACCTGTTATATGCTTTTTTATGGGCGTTCAAGAGCCCATCCGTGGTGAGAGGGTTAACCCTCCTGGCCCGGGCAGGCTCTCAAAATGACAGTGTGGGCTACCCGGGCGATCTGGCTGAAAAATGTCTAGGCCTAGGCTACCGTATTTTTGTTTAGTTTAACTGCTAGAAATGTCCCACGCATCTATAAATGTAGTGCGGTTTCCAATCTGTAGACTGGCGTTGAGTAGAGCTCTTTATGTCAACTGGTTCAGTTGTGATGACGATTTCAGTGGAGAGCACTTGCAGGCGATGTTAGCAATATGACGATCTTTTCACTACTGAAACAACGACATGCAGACATACAATAACAAACGAGTCTTCTCTTTCTTGTTTTCGGAGGTGCGGTGACGTAACGATCGGCTTTGTTTACATGCGTCGGACGCACAGCGTTCAGACCAAGCTGAATAGGCTTTCAAGTTTACAGATTTTAAAATGACAACCGGGCACCTGCCCTTAACCCTCCAACCCCGGCTAGGGTAGATCGTGACTGTACTCTGTGACCGGGGGTTTTGAGGAATTTTGGTCCATGTTGATTCACCTGTTACTCCTGAAATACATTACACAAAGTTATAAAAAAAAAAAAAAAAATGTTGCACAAACCTTCATGATTGTGTAGAATGCCGTTGAGTAGAGGTCTCTAGCCCAAGTGATTGCATAATGGTGAGCGCGGGAAGTGGAGTGATTTTTATTCGTGAAAATCATCCCGCGTTCGGATGCGTCGCCTTGGCCCAGGCCCCGGCTTGGCTAACCTACTGCGCACTTAGCCACTCGTCGCGCCAAACTTTTTACCTCCCGGAGGCGATTTTATTTATTGATAGTGATGTTATTATAGTTATTTGGAGTCCAATTATATAAAATATGTGTATTAGGCTATCATTGTCACTAATATTTCACATTTTCACTCGATACCGTAGTTTTTATGAGTAATTGATGCTGGTTATTGTTATATTACGCACTGATTATTCGTTATCACAGGTGTTTATTATACTTTGGCCATCTAATATTAGTTCGTGTGTCACTTTCACTTTGGTAAATATGCTTGAGAGAGTGTCACTGTCACTGATAATGCTCATTTTCACTTGATACGGTACATTTTATTAGTAATTGAGGTAGGTTATTGTTATATTAGGCAGTGATTATTCGTTATCACAGGTCTTTATTATACTTTGGCCATCTAATATTACTTCGTGTGTCACTTTCACTTTGGTAAATATGCTTGAGAGAGTGTCACTGTCACTGATAATGCTCATTTTCACTTGATACGGTACATTTTATTAGTAATTGAGGTAGGTTATTGTTATATTAGGCACTGATTATTCGTTATCACAGGTGTTTATTATACTTTGGCCATCTAATATTATGTCATGTGTCACTTTCACTTTGGTAAATATGCTTGAGAGAGTGTCACTGTCACTGATAATGCTCATTTTCACTTGATACGGTACATTTTATTAGTAATTGAGGTAGGTTATTGTTATATTAGGCACTGATTATTCGTTATCACAGGTGTTTATTATACTTTGGCCATCTAATATTATGTCATGTGTCACTTTCACTTAGTTATATGCTTTGTAAACGTTTTATATACAATTTATTGTGTCTTTTTTCACTTATTTATATATGTTTTCATAATACATGACTTTTTTATCACAATACACCTGTACATTGTTTTATTTCCACTTGTTGCCTATATACATACATATTGTCAGTCTTTGGTACTTTCACTATGATTATTAGTTAGTACTCCTGCTTGGTGTGGTATTCAGCAAAGCACGGTATAGCACATAGTGACACCTGGCACTCCACACACTGCATGGTGGTCTTTTTCTGTTTCCTCGGCCTCACCTGGCTGTTCCAGCAGACATGGCACCGCCTTCTGCTAATGGTGACTCCATCTCGTTCCAGAGGCAGGTAACCGAGCTTGTGCACATTTAGATACTGTGCACACTGCATGCGGTCCTGAACGGGGCGCCCAGGTTGTGCCACTGCCCTCTGTGGCATAGCATACCTGTCCAGGAGCTCCACCAACACCTGTTTTTGGAACCTCCGCAGGCTACTGAACTTCCTGGGTGTGCGCGGATTCCGAAGCCTGTAGATATTGTAGGCATTCAGCATTGACATGTCCACCATGTGCAGAAAGAACTTTTTGTACCATCTGCACGAGGTACGCAGACAGTCGATGAAGCCTATCTGCATGTCGGACTTGTCCACCAGCCTCATATTTATGTTGTAGTCCATTACAGCATCGGGCTTGGTCACCCTGACTTGGGTGCGGCGATCCACCTTGCCAGTCTCAACCATTTCCCCCTTGTGGACGGTGCTCAGGAGGTTGACCTTCCGCTGGTCGTGCCAGTGGATAGCCAGAATGGGTCCCGACTTCTTCTTGAAGACATCGCCTTTCTTTGTTTTAGGAGGGAAACTTGGCATGCCCTTCCTTTTCGCTCTAACTGTGCCTACAGTCCCCGTCTTGCGCTGATGGAGGTACTTTGAGAGAGTGGGGGACGTGTAGTAGTTGTCCGTGTAGAGGACGTGATTCTTCTGGAAGTACCGGTTATAATAATAATAATAATAATAGTTCTTAAAGCTAGCGCATGCTAAGCTAGCTAAGGATAGCTCAATAAGGCCGATTAAGCGTATTTCCATTGGGGTCCTGTACTACTACCCCATCCCTTTGCTCATGAGGGATGGTAACGACTCAGTGCTTGTGAAAAATCTTTAATGCGCCGAGCGTGGGCGCGAACCCGGGCCTTCTGGGTGGAAGTCCGAGACGCTAGTCACTACACCAAGCGAGCGGTTCATCATGGCTTGAACCACTGCTCCGCCAAAGCCAATGAGGGGGTCTATTTCCACGTCCCCTTCCTTCCCGCTGTAGACCAGGAAGTCCAGGACATAGCCAGTTTGGCAATCGCACAGCACAAAGAACTTTATACCAAAGCGATGTCTCTTTGAGGGGATGTACTGCCTGAAGCTCAGCTTTCCCCGGAACAGCACAAGAAACTCGTCAATACAGACGTTGCAGAAGGGCGTGAAGTATGACGTGAAACGTTCTCTCATCATCTCGTACAACGTCCTAATCTTCCACAGTTTGTCAGGGAGATGCATGTCGGTGTTGGTGACAAGATGGAGCGCTCCGAGGATGTCGAGGTACCGGTCCCGAGAGATGTATTTCCCGAAGGCAGGGGTGGATATCAGATCTTTGGTGATCCAATAGTCAGCCAACCTGTGCTTCTTTACATGAGGCATTAGCATGGTGATTGCCAGGAACACCATGAACTCGGGATGAGTCACTGGGGTCCACCGCTTCATGTGGCCCTTGGTCACCTTGCCAAAAAAGTTCACCTGGATTTGGTAGTGCTTGTTTGTCTCTTGTATGACAAAGTCAGTAACCTCCTTATCAAAAAATGCCTCAAAAAGCTCATGTGGTGGAGCATTGGGGCCTGCAGGAAAACTTGGGGTAACTCCTGAAGCCTCCTGTACCTCATCAAAAGGGGTTACATCAGGGTCATTCACTTCATCAGCAGCCACATCCTGCCAGTTGAAAATATAAAATGGGTCCTTCTGGCGACGCTGACGAGGAGCTACAGCTGGGGCAGCACGCCCACGAACTTTGGCGGCGCGCACCCTAGGGCGGCCAGGAGCGCGACGGCGCCCAGGCCCAGCCCGGCGGCCAGCCCGGCGGCCAGGGCGGCCAGGAGCACGACGGCCCTGGGCAAAGCGTCTGGGTTGAGGGTCGTCGTTGTCGTCAGAGCCGTCATCTTGCCCTGACGGTGGACCCAGGTAATCATGGCCAGAGTCATCTGTGAGGTGCCCTTCATCTTCAGACCCCCCCTCATAATCTCGCGGGGAACGAATGATGCGTGGGCGGCGTGTAGGTCGGCGAGGTGGGGAAGGAGTGGCAGGTGAGGCTCTGTCATCTTCATGCAGAGGTTCGGGGCTCCTTGGCCTACGACGAGTCGTAGACAGCACTGGTTCAGTGTCTGTAGGTGCAGGTATGGATGCGAGGTCAAAAACATCATCAGGAACCTCTGTTGTAGGCTGGAGAGGTGGGGTGGACCCTGGGGAAACTTGCGGGGGCGTATGGCTGGGACCGGCAGGGGTGGAAGCCGCGGGAGCCTCGAACAAAGAGCGCCTACTTGTAGCTCCTTTTTTAACATATTTTCTCCCTTTTCCCTTTTCTGTAGTAGTATGTCTCCTCTCGGGGGAAATAGGGGGTAAATAGGCCGAAAGTGGGGGGTCCTCAACCCTAGGCAGTGCTGGTGGTGGTGGGGAAGAATGGCGGGCGCCTGGGGCAACTTGGGTGGCGTGGGTAGATAAGGAAGACAATGGCGGGTCAACCTCACCCTCACGCTCAGCCTCACTGGCACCCTCACGCACTGCTCCCTCACCAAGTTTTAGGGCCTCTTTCCTGGCTGCCGCGGCCGCCTTTTCAAGAACTTGCTTCTTATAGAAACGTATCTTGAATGGGGATTTAGCTGGCGAAGGGCTAGGTGTCGTGTCACTCAACCTAAACTTGGCAGTCGACCTAGTGCTGTCCCATTCGCTCACTCTCACTACACTCTCATCACCTTGCACAACTATATCACGTTCAGTACTATCATCACTTTCATCGTCATGCTCAAATCCAATAAAAAGCGCGTCTCTTTCATGAATTTCGTGTAGATCGTCAAAATCTTCACTATAGTGAGACTGATAAGACTCGGAGCTATCACTGCCCAAGTCATCAACACTATTTTGTCCTTCACCACGTTCATAACTCCTCAAAGCTATTTCAATACCTCCGGGAGTCAACGCATCTTGTACGTGCCTTTGCGTTAGGGCGCGACGAACATGGGCAGGCGTCGAAGGGAGCATGGAATCGGACACAGGGGAATCACTTTTTGGGCTAGTATCCATGTTGGCGGCAGGGTAGAGACTGTTTTGGTGGCGTACATGCTGTCTGGTGGCGTCGCCTAGCGACGCCTGGCGACCACGGAACGAAATATTTACGCGCGCCATTCGAAAGCACATACGCAAGCAATGGTACAGTGTTGTACCACCCGGGTTCCTCGGGTCAAACCATAATGGTACACACGTGTACCACCCGGGGTTGAAGGGTTAAACACCCATGACGTCACAGCCTGTGAGCTTGGTGTGCGAGGCGTCGGTCCGACGCATGTAAACAACAGCCGGCTGGACCGACGCTCCGCATCTCCGACCACAAGAAGGAGAGCGTCGCTTGTTCGTGTGTGCCTGTATGTTGTTGTTAAGTATCGAAAAGTGGTGTAAAGTGGCTGTTTTGGCCATAAAGTTATCTCCAATGAAATCATCATCACAGCTCAACCAGTTGACTTAGAGAGCTCTACTTAATGCCATTCTACAGGTAAATAACACAGCTACGCTTGGGGATGCGCGGGAATGCGGGAAGCAGTCTGATTAACGAATATACGGTAGCCTAGCCTAGACGTTTTTCGGCCAAAACACCCGGGTTTCGAGGAATATATATATAATACATAACCGGGGCTGGAGGGTTAAGTATTACCCAGCACAAGAGGCAAGATATTTGGTTCCAACTTCAAGAGGAATTAGGTGGGGAAGATGGTGAATGAAGGTGACGAGGGGGCTGAGGGGGGGAGGGGTGATAAAGGCGGGAGTGACGAATCGGAGGGAGAGCCGGATTTTCCCGGTTTCATGACAACATGGACCGCAGAGGACACTGGAAAATTTTGCTTCATGCTGTTGAACAAAATCAAGAAATTGGAGGACCGAGTGACTGGCTTGGAGATAGTTAACCCGGCAAGCGCGATAGGCCTCACGGAAGGCTTCCTATAGGGAACGCGATAGGCCTCACGGAAGCAGGACCATAAAAAAAGCTTTCCAAAAAAAAAAAGGGCCTATCAAAAAAAAAAAAATTTTCTCTAGGTGAGATAATTCCCCTCCAGTACTCATCCATGTAAATCTCACCCACCCCCCTCCCCTCCCCTCCTTCCCCACCTTATTCCCCCCTCCCTCCCCTCCTCAATTATCACCTATTTTCCCTCTTATTATCATCATTTATCGGTTATTTTTCTCTCCCGCGATAATGTAGCACAAGTGGGTTGCAGAAAAGATCGATATGTACCACACACACACCAGCCCAGACCGCCCCGCCGCCCTCAGTTACCTCACAGACAGCGAGAGAGGAGGGTTGACTGCAGCTCTCTCTCGCCTGACATTACGACCGGGTGGCCAATATCTTCGGTTTTCACCACCCAAATGCTTTTCCCACTTATTTTAGCACTCTTGAAGGTTCATATATACATCATATATGTAAAATAAAAGCATACCGAAAACAAATAATGGTCTATATTGTAAATATAACGAATTCTGTCAGAATCCAAGGCTAGAAATACACAAATAACTACCCTAGCTCCTAGGGCTATTTAGCGCTTAACAGGTTAAGAAGGAAATTGTTACAGAGAATGGTGAGTTGAAGAACAGGTTGGAGTTAGTGGAGAGAGAAAAGGCAGTGATAATGACTAGGCTAGACACCAGTATCTCTGAAGGTAAAAATGCTTGGGGCATGACTAGAGACCAAGTGGTAAAAGATTTAGACAGTGTAAGGAAGGCACACAGTGACGAATTCAGGAAGATATTGGATGAACAGAAACAGCAAGATGTTAGGATAAAGGACCAGGTAAAAAGTATGGTTAAGCAAGGCATCCACGAAAACACTCAGGCCATCCAGGAAGAAAGTCGTAGGGCTAACTGCCTCATAATATCAGGGGTGGAAGAAAAGGAGGAACTAGACTGGACAAAACGAAAAGAGCAGGATGAAGGTCGCATCAACAATATTCTGGAATCTATTAAAGATGAGGAGGACACCTGGAAGGAGGAAATATCAGACATGTTTAGGCTGGGAAAATATACAAAGGAATACAATAGACTGGTAAAAATTGAATTTAAGTCAAGAAGGACTTGTGATGAAATCATGGCAGTAGCGGCTAGGCTAAAAGGGTTAGAGGGTAAGGACAAAATCTACATCAGGCGAGACTTACCAGAAGAAGAGAGAAAGAAGGAGGCTGAACTAAGGAAAATCGCCAAGGAGGAAAATAGCAAGAGGACAGAACAAGAAAAGAATAAGTTTTTTTTACGGAGTAAGAAAGGGGAAGATTATGAAACTTTCGGTAAAAAGAAACTAATTAGGACAAAGCTGCAGGACAAATGCCCGGGTTGTACAAGGTCCCTAGCTCAAAGCCGAGACCTGTCCCATCTCAATTGGCCGCATTCTGGGTTTCGTGGCCCTGCGGAGGTCTTTCTCCCTTTTGTTGCCAGGGGCACCTGGTAACCGCAGTATCTTCTTCCATGCTTTACCCCCTTTTCTCTTGCTATGGTGACGACTTATGCTTTTTTCCCTGTTCTTCCCTGTTTATGGCTTCTGCTTTAGTGGTTCCGGTGAGTGAGCCCCTTGTGGCATGCAGCCTGCCACTTGGGGGTCTGTTGTCTGGCTGTCAGTCCGGTTCACCGCGGGAGCACGGTGAGTCGGGGATGGTTTTGGGTGCTCTCGACCGGCCCGCTGAACTATCCCTCGGTCGTCGCTCGTCCCTCTCGTCCATTACCGTTCCGAATCCTTCTCCTACCCTTCCGTCTTCGTCACGTCTTTCTCCGCCCTCCACTACCCAGGATTTCATCTCCTCTCCTGTAGTTATTTCTGCGTCTTCCTCTTCTTCCTCTTCTCCCTCTAGTCTTGTCACCCTCGCCCCTTTTCTGCCCTCCCTCCCTCGTTCTCTTTCCTCTTCTTCTCCAGTTTCGTCCTCTTCTCGTCCTCGCTCCTCGGTCCTCCCTATGTCCTCTCTCTTTGCACCTCCTTCCTTTACTAAGTTTTTCTCCATCCCTGCTTCTGCGCCTCTAGCCGGTGATGACCTCCTCTTCCACCTGCGTCTCCTTCAACAGGTGGGAAAGGACGTCACCTTCCACTCCCGCCATGATGCCTCCCGTCTTGTTACCGTCCAAAACGAACTTCAGGCTACTGCTATGTCCTCTTTCGTCGATTGTTCTGGCACCCCCATCCCGGCTCAAAAAGATCAACGACTCAACTCCTGTACAGGGACTGTCCTGATCCCCGCTTCCATCCATCTCGGGGGTCGTCCTTTCGCGGATTGCGCCGACCTCGTCAAGGACATCGTTGTCGCTCAAGACCACAAGGTGGTTAGTGTGGTGTGCTACACTATCCCTCCTCGCGACCTTCGCCGCCATCCCGCTAACATTGCCAAGATCTCTTTTGATGGACTTTCCCTTCCTGCCCATGTTATTGTCGGTGGTACTCGCCTCCCCGTGACTGCGTCTCTTCCCCGTCCACTCCAGTGTCGCAGCTGCTGGCGTTTCGGCCACCTGGCTAAGTTCTGCCGTACAGCCGCTGAGAGCCCACTCTGCCCGCGCTGTGCGCAGTCCGGACATGCCGTTGGCGAATGTCAGTCAACGTCCCAGTTCTGCCTTAATTGCCGCGGGTCTCATTCGGCCGACTCTAAGATTTGCCCCGTTCATCTGTTCGAGTCTGAGGTTGCTGTCCTCAAAGCGAGAGACGGCCTTACGCTCACCGCAGCCCGCCAAGAGGCTCGTCGCTTGGGCTTCACCCCTCAGTCATTTTCCAAGACTCTGTCTCCTCCCTCCTCTTCTTTGCCTCCCTCTACCATGCCCCCCCCTTTTTCTGGTTCCTCGGTTCCTTCCACCGCCTCCGCTCCCTCCGTCCCCCCGGTCGCACCAGTTTCGTCATCTGCCTCCCTTCCTTCTACCGGTGCTTCTGGATTTTCTCCTTCCTCCTCTTCAGTCTCCTCCGTTCGTCCTTCCGTCTCTTCCTTTTCTGTCCCTTTGTCTAACACTTTCTCTGTTCTCAGTCCTTCTCCTACTTCTGCCCCTTCCTCTTGCTCTCTTCCTTGTTCCTCCTCTTCTAGTCTCCCTCCACGCTCTCGCCGTTCCAAGCCTCCCCCCCGTTCTCCGTCATCTTCCTCTTCTAGTCGCCCCAAATCTCCTACTCGCTCTAAACTTCCCTTCTCCTCTACCAAACGGGCTCCTGTGCTCCGTTCTTCCTCGCCCGCTTCCTCTTTTAAACGTAAGGGTGGTCTCCGTGATGTGCGGTGCTCAAGTCCCTGCGAGAAGAAGAAGAAGTCCCCTCCTTCTCCTTCTGTTTCCCTTTCTCCTCTCTCCGTCCAGTCTCCTCCTCCTCCCGTCCCTGCATCCCTAGATTTCTCCTACGAAACCCTACCTCAGATTGACGAATTTATCCGTTCTTCCCACCCACCACCTTCTACTGTTCACGCCGAAGTTCATCCTACCCCCTCTTCTCTCCCCCCTACCCCTCTCCCGCCTTCCCCTCTCCCGCCTTCCCCTGCCCCGTCCTCTTCCTCCACTCCCCCTTCTGGCCTTCCTCCTGGCCCTCCTCCTCTTCCTCCTCCTGACCCTCCCCCTCTTCCTTCTCCTGCCCTTACCCCCTCCTTCTCTTCCCACCCGCCGTCCGTCCTTCCTCCCTCTTCCGGCCCTCCTCCTTCCTCTCCTCTTTCTCTGTTAGACCTCCCTATGCCCCCCGGTTTCCAGTCTTCCCCTTCAACGTCTTCTCCAATTCCTGCTCTTATTTCCCATCGTTAGCCTCTCTTGGCTATATTTTCCACCCACGGTGTTACCTGTCTTTTGTAAATATGTTGTATATAGTGTACGTCTTTTCTTCCCTCTTGTACGCGTCTTCTTTTTCATCTTTTTTGTCTTTATAATGTCCATTTTACAATGGAACATTCGTAGTTTTGCAGCACATCGTGTTGATCTTCGTTACCTTATCTCTAGGTTTAGCCCACTTGTTATTAGTTTACAAGAATCGCGTTTATCTAATGCCCCCTCCCCAATACCTATTTACTCCTATATAAGTTCTCCCCAATCCCAGTATGCTACTTGCCTCCTCGTACATCTTGATGTCCCAGTGTCTCCGTTAACTATCCGTACCTCTCTTAAATGCACGTTTGCCAGAGTGTTCCTTTCACGCTGGCTTACAGTAGTTTCCATATACAGTAGGGTCTCGTAAGATGCGAGTTTATGGTCGATGGATGCGTCCGCATCTTACGATTTCGCATCTTACGATCACGTAAAAATACGGAAAAACGTCCCGCCTAAGGCTCGCATTTAAACATTTTTTTTCGCATCTTAAGGTTTCTCCTCGGATTTAGCCCACTTTGAGCCTCCGATTCGCAAATTATGGTCATTCTCGCATCTTAAAATAATTTATTTATTATTTGGGGGTCCTCGCATCTTATGCGAATCGCATCTTAAGATCTCGCATCTTACGAGACCCTACTGTACCTTTCCCCCTCGATCCCGCTCGATGTTCCAGAATTAAACAGGATCCTTTCTCTATTACCTCCACCTTTCCTCCTTTTAGGGGATTTTAATTGCAGGCATTCCCTGTGGGGTGACTCTACCGTTAATACACAGGGTCGTTCCCTTGAGGCTCTGATTCGTACACACGATTTATTTCTTTTAAACACTGGTTCCTCTACGCATTTTGATAGCGGCACCCGTACCTTCTCATGTATTGACTTGTCTCTGTGTTCCCCTACACTATCCTTGGATTTTACTTGGAAGGTCTTTAATGATTACTGTGCGACTGACCACTTCCCGATTGTCCTCTCCCCTACGTCTTACTCCCCAGTGCCACGCCCTCCCCGTTGGTGTTTCGATCGTGCCGACTGGACATCTTTCGCTGATCTCGCCGTTCCGTCTAATCCGACCCCTGCTTTCCCGGACCCTGATGCCATGCTTACCAGTTTCCTGATGTTTGTGCTCCATGCTGCCTATACTTGTATTCCACGCACCACTCGGAGTATGTCTTCTAAGTGTGTACCGTGGTGGACTGCTCAGTGCACTTCGGCTTTACGCAATAAAAGAGCCAAGTGGAAGAGTTTCCGTCGGAAAACAGGCTCTCCATATGAGCGGGATGCGTATACTCTTTTCAAACAGGCTAATGCCGTCTTCCGTCGTACAATCCGCTCTGCTAAAAAATATAGCTGGATGTCGTATGCCTCTACTATCAACGCAGATACACCTGTTCCGCAAGTCTGGGCTCGCGTCAGGAAGATTGCAGGGAAACATGCGCCTACGCCGGCCCCAGTCCTCCATACCAACGCTGGCATTGTGGGCGATCCGTCTCTGGTGGCCAATATGTTGGGACAACATTTCAGTGATGTTAGCACTGGCTCCCATCTCCCGCCCTCCTTCCAGATGCATAAACGCCGTTCTGAACTTAGGCGACTTGACTTCGCCTTATCATCTGATCAGTTTTTCAATGCCCCCTTCTCCCGGGCTGAGCTTGAGTCTAGCCTGGGAGCCTGTAAGGATACATGTGAAGGCCCTGACGGTGTCCATTACTTGATGCTGAAGCACTTATCTCCACCTGCGCTTGGCTTTCTCTTATCCATCTACAACCGTCTGTGGTCCACAGGCTTTTTTCCGGCTGAGTGGAGACATGCCATCCTTCTCCCATTCCTTAAGCCGGGTAAGTCGGGCCATGCACCAGCAGATTACCGTCCCATTGCCCTGGTCAGTTGTGTCGGCAAATTATTAGAACGCATGGTTCACTCCCGCTTAATGTGGCTCCTGGAATCAAGAAGCATCCTGTCACCTTTTCAATATGGCTTTCGCAAGGGCCGTAGTACTTTGGACCCATTATTGAGATTGGCGACTTCTATCCGCGATGCCTTTTCGGACACTAAGTCGGTTTTAGCTGTATTCTTCGATCTTGAAAAAGCGTATGATACTGCCTGGAAATACAACATCCTTCGTACCCTTTTACGTTCTGGTGTGTCTGGCAACATGGCGGTATTCTTGCAGAACTTTCTCCGTGATCGTACTTTCCGAGTCAAGCTTCAGAATACATTCTCACGAACATACCCCCAACACGACGGTGTCCCACAGGGTTGTGTTCTTAGTACCATCCTTTTTATCCTAGCTATTAATGGTATTATTTCTTTCCTCCCTCTTGGTGTCCGTGCTTCTTTGTATGTGGACGACTTCGCTATTTACGCTGTGGGTTTGGATATCGCTGCCCTACAACATCTCATGCAGCAGGCCATTGATGCGGCTGCGCAGTGGGCTACGGCCCATGGTTTTCGGTTTTCGCCCTCGAAATCTTGTGCCGTCATCACAAAACGCCATACAGTCCCGCATCCTGTTCTTACGTTGTATAACCGCCCTCTGCCTTACAGGTCCTCAGCTCCATTCTTAGGTCTCATTTTCGATACTCGGTTGACATGGTACCCGCACATTACTTCGTTACTGACCTCCACCACCCGACGGCTTCAACTCTTACAAACCCTTAGCCACTTGTCTTGGGGTGCGGACCGGACGACTCTTCTGCGCCTCCATACAACGCTTATTCTCTCCAAGATCGATTATGGCTGCCAGGTATATGCCTCCGCTGCGCGTACGAACCTTAAGCGCCTAGACTCCCTTCACCATCACGGTCTGCGCTTGTCGCTAGGGGCTTTTCGCTCTACTCCGGTTATTAGCCTTTATGCTGAGTCAGGTGTCCCACCGCTATCATCCAGGCGGGATAAACTGACCCTTCGATGTCATCTTCGCCTTCTGCAACACAGTTCGGCTGGTTTTCCTCCCACGGCTTGCGGCTTAGCCCCATCAGTGTCTGCTACTTCGTTCCCCGGTCGGGTCTCTGCTTTACTGGCCTCCTTCTCTTTTCCCATTCCATCGGTGCTACCCCTCCGACAGTCGGAGTTCCCCCCATGGCTACTCCCTCGCCCTACCGTTTGTACAGCTGCCCTCCCCCCCTCTAAGGCCTCTTCAACCCCACAGTTGCTTTATGCTCAGTTTACGGAACATCTGCTACGCCACTCTTCAGCCGTTCCAGTGTACACTGATGGTTCCAAGACCTCCGCCGGTACAGGGTTTGCGGTTGTGTTCCCGGACCGGACCTTCCAACGTCACATCCAATCATGTGCTAGTGTCTTTACGGCCGAGTTATTTGCTATTTTATTTGCCCTACGTACTATTTTTTGTTCACACCTGCATACCTTTGTAATTTTTAGTGACTCCCTTAGTGCTCTTCAGAGTATTCAGTCTCTTCCCGCTGTTAACCCCTTAGTGCTGGAGATTCAAGAATGGTTGTTCCGCATCGCTACTAAATTGAAGTCCCTGTCTTTCTGTTGGGTCCCGAGTCATGTTGGAGTGCCTGGCAATGAGCGGGTTGATTTTTTCGCCCGCTCTGCTATTACCTCTCACCGACTCGTGCCACGACGTATTCCTGCATCTGATTACTTCCCGCGTGTTACTCAATTACTACGTCAGCGCTGGCAGGACGAATGGACCTCCATGAGGGTGTCTGATGTCAAACTGCGTTCTGTCAAACCTTCCGTCCTCCCTTGGAAGTCTTCCTCTCATCGCAATCGTCGATGGGAGACCGCTCTAGCCCGTCTTCGGCTCGGCCACACCAGGCTCACGCATGGTCATTTGATGTCCTGTGATGTTCCCACGCTCTGTCCTTGCTGCCATATTCCAGTGTCTGTCCAGCATCTCCTGATCGACTGTCCGCGTTTCTCCAATGCCCGACGGCAGGCATTCCCCTTCATATCCTCCCTTAATCGCCCCCTTGTCTTAGCCGATATGCTCGGAGAGTCCCCCACTTTCTCCCTCCCACATCTTATGCGGTTTCTCCTCCATACCCGTCTCCTTCAGCTTCTTTAATTAGTGTTTCCTAGTATTCTTCTTCTCTACTCCGTAGTGCGCCCTGCCCCACAACACCTCCGATGTTTGGTTTTTTTTCCACAAAGTTTCTTTTGGTGCCACATAGTCTTTTTAGGCTTGGTGCGAATCCCTATTTTAATAATAATGACTAGAGACCAAGTGGTAAAAGATTTAGACAGTGTAAGGAAGGCACACAGTGACGAATTCAGGAAGATATTGGATGAACAGAAACAGCAAGATGTTAGGATAAAGGACCAGGTAAAAAGTATGGTTAAGCAAGGCATCCACGAAAACTCTCAGGCCATCCAGGAAGAAAGTCGTAGGGCTAACTGCCTCATAATATCAGGGGTGGAAGAAAAGGAGGAACTAGACTGGACAAAACGAAAAGAGCAGGATGAAGGTCGCATCAACAATATTCTGGAATCTATTAAAGATGAGGAGGACACCTGGAAGGAGGAAATATCAGACATGTTTAGGCTGAGAAAATATACAAAGGAATACAATAGACTGGTAAAAATTGAATTTAAGTCAAGAAGGACTTGTGATGAAATCATGGCAGTAGCGGCTAGGCTAAAAGGGTTAGAGGGTAAGGACAAAATCTACATCAGGCGAGACTTACCAGAAGAAGAGAGAAAGAAGGAGGCTGAACTAAGGAAAATCGCCAAGGAGGAAAATAGCAAGAGGACAGAACAAGAAAAGAATAAGTTTTTTTTACGGAGTAAGAAAGGGGAAGATTATGAAACTTTCGGTAAAAAGAAACTAAAAATAAAAGAGGGTAGGGAACAGTCCACCGCAGATAAGGCGCTTGGAGCAGGTAATGGGGGACTAGAAAGTATAAGGATTCTATATAGCAATGTCGATGGGCTAATCTCTAAGAAACTAGAACTAACAGACTTACTCAATACTAAGAAACCAGAAATAGTATGTCTCACTGAGACAAAACTAAGAGAGGAACTTGATATAAATCTGCTAGGATGGTCTGAATACAGGATTTGGAGGAGGGACAGAAAATTTTGACATGCAGGTGGAGTGTGCATCCTTACTAGGAAACATTTGATTGTGTCTGAGATAAAACTAGAAACTTCAACAGCAGAAGTTTTAGCACTAGAAATTGGTGGAAACTAAAAAATAGTGGTGATAGTAGCGTATGTACCTCCCAAGACGAAGACATGGAGTAAGGAGGAGCATAGCCTAATGCGTAAGGAAACAATTAGTGTGCTAGAAAATATCTTTGCTTCAAAGGATGAAATAGTCATGTGTGGGGACTTTAACTGCAAGGAAGTGAATTGGGAAGAACTTGAACCCGGAACAGGAGAGGAAAGTTGGGGCTATGAATTTTTAAGTATGGCCATGGAAAATTCTATATACCAACATGTAAAAGAGTCAACAAGAGTAAGGGGAAGTGATCAACCAGCTAGATTGGACCTTCTCTTCACAAGAAGGGAGGAGGAGGTTCAAAGTATTCAGTACCTATGCCCACTAGGAAAAAGCGACCATGCAGTTCTCGACATAGACCTACTATTGAAGCATAATCTACCCAAGGAAAGGGAAAAGCACAAGGAAAATCACTGGATGTATTCCAGAACTGATTTCGCAGGACTACGGGATTTTTTCAAGTCACAAAATTGGGATCAGGTGTTATCTGAAAGTGAGGTAGACAAAAAACTCAAGGCATTCATGGAGATTTATGATACTGGTATAAAAAAATGTGTCTCAAAGTACATTTAATAACAGAAAAAAAGGAAATCGCAAAGAATGGTTTAACCGCAAATGTAGGCTAGCACAGGAAGCAAAAAACAAAGCCTGGAAAAAGATGAGAAACTGGGATTCGGAAGATAACAGGCAAAAGTATAAAGAGGAGAGAAACAAATACAGGAGTACACAGAGATGAGGAGGAGGTCAGAGGCAAACTATGAGAAAGGGATAGTGGAGAACTATGAAAAGAATCCAAAAATGTTTTTCAAGTTTGTAAATGGCAAAAGGAAGATAAAAGCCACAATCCTAAAGATTAAAAGTGGAAACAGAATCATAGAAGAGGATACAGAAATTGCGGAAGAACTAAATAGAAATTTTGCATCAGTATTTACAAAAGAAGGAGAATTCATTGCACCAGAAACCAATGAGATAGGTACAGAGGAAATGCCGGAAGTCACATTTAACAGAGCAGAGCTCATAGACATAATGAGTAAGGTGGATCCAAACAAAGCTGCCGGACCGGACAGAGTATCAGGCTAGATTATAAAAGAAAATGCCAAGGAACTGAGTATACCATTATATGATATAATGACCAAATCATTGGACACAGGGATAGTACCTACAGAATGGAAAAGGGCAAACATTATTCCTATATTTAAGGGAGGAAGCAGAGATAAACCACTGAACTATAGACCTGTATCACTATTGAGCATCATGAAGATTCTGGAAGGATTAATAAGGGACAAATGGGTGAACTACCTGGAATCCAAAAGATTAATTACTGACCGACAATTTGGATTCAGAGGAGGCAGATCATGTGTAAGCAACTTGTTGAGTTTTTACTCTAGAGTAATAGACACAGTGGACCAGAGGGAAGGATGGGTAGACTGTGCCTACCTAGACTTTAAAAAGGCATTTGACAAAAGTTCCACACAAGAGATTGCTGTGGAAATTAAAACATGAGGGAAAAGTAGGAGACAAACTGCTGAAATGGATGGAGAGCTACTTTAGCGGAAGACAGATGAGAACAACAGTAAGGGGGAAATTGTCAAACTGGACTCAAATTACGAGTGGAGTACCACAAGGATCTGTCCTAGCCCCAATCATGTTTCTAATATTTGTAAATGACTTACCCGAGGGACTAACAAGCTACATGAGCATGATGCTAAGCTGCTTAAAACGATCAGAACCCAGGAGGATTGCCTTGAACTCCAAGCAGATTTGCAAAAGATCCATGAATGGAGCATCAAGTGGAATATGGAGTTCAATGCAGGGAAATGTAAGACTCTAGAAATGGGTAAAAGCAAGTACAGACCTAGAAAAGACTATAAACTATGAAACGAAGTGATTCCCAAAGCAGAAAAGGAAAAAGACGGGGATAGAATTTAAGGATAACATATCTCCAGAAAGCCATGTAAATAAGATAGTGAGAGAATCACTAGCACTATTGGCAAATATCAGGATGTCTTTCAATTATCTTAATGAAAACACCATGAAACAAATAATAACGGCAATAATAAGACCCAGGATGGAATATGCATCTGTAGTGTGGTCCCCTCACATGAAGAAACATATCCACAAAATTGAGAGGGTACAGAGAGCAGCTACGAGGATGATCCCAGGTTTGGAAAATTTGGAGTGCCAAGAGAGGCTCGAGAGATTGAATCTACCTACACTGGAACAGAGAAGGAAACGAGGACAGCAAATTCAGATATACAAATGTGTTAGAGGTATTGACAAAATCGACCAAGAAAACTTCAGAGAGGGATGGAGGTGAGAGAACAAGAGGTCACAGCTACAAACTGAAAGTGCCTAATAGTAAATCTGATCTGAAAAGTAAAAGATTTACTACCAACTCGATTAGTGGGTGGAACAAATTGCCAGCCGAAGTAGTGTCTGCACCATCAGTGCATAGTTTCAAAGCACGGTATGACAAACATATCTTAGGAGGCGGGAATTAACGAGCATGCTCACTCCCGCAAATATAACTAGTGTAAGTACACACACACACACGAAACACCGACGAGACAACACCTCTGCACCCACGCTCCCGAAAATCAGCTGATCTAGCAAGCTGTTTACAGCGCTCGTCAAATAAACTCACCTAAACTTGAGTATAAGGATATTTTGTGTTGTCCTGTATTATAATGCAGTATTAAAATAATTTGAGATTAAAATCAAGTGAGGATATTTCGAGTGATAAGAATAATTCAAGCGATAGTGAATGCGAGTGGATGTAAACAAATATGGCTGACTTTGATGGATTTGAAGTCGGTGAGAGCGGGGGCATTCTAGGGAAAATTGTACGTGAGCTGAATGAGATTAAAAGGTGGAAGGAGGATATGCAGGAGTGGAAGGTGAGTGTTAGTTCACAGATTGAGGCTATATATGTTCAATATGTGGTGCTCAGGCTGGGGAC
>JBAKBP010024386.1:0-35271 GCA_037953745.1 Lithodes maja
CTACAATATTCGTCTATGATTTCAGATATGGAAGAAATCGAGAATTTCTAGTTAACGTTAAATTAATTACCTGGTAAAAATCGTCAGCTGTAGCCAGTCAAAAAGCTTATTACGTACTTCGTTGTACCAACTGACTCAAAATATCGTCTTTTAAACCAAATTTTAGTTGTATAAAATTATATATAGCAAAGAGATGTCCAATACTTCCCTGTATGTGTCTAAATGAATTATTAGATAGCTAGTAGGCATAAATAAAGGCCCAAGATAGTGATTAATATTACCAAGAGTTTTTGAACATCCCCGTGGCACATCTGCCCCGCCCCCCTCAGTGACGTCATGCCCAAGAACACACATACATACGTACACACACACACACACACTTACACACACACACACCCAGGAACTCGTTGAACTTATAGGGTTGCTGTTTCCAGAGAGGGCTGCTCTTGGGTGGCATAACATGCAAGGTTGTGTGGGGAAGTTAGGGGTTGGTGGATAGGATCTGGTTATAGGAATAAAATAATGTACGTTTTATGAACCTAAATATATAAAAATGAATACATAACCTAAATCGGAATGTCAACCACGTTAGATGAGAAATATGGATGGTGCTTGGGGACCCACAGAGGGCTGATCTAGGGTGGCAGGATGTGCTGGGTTGGGCGGTCAAGGGATACGAGTTTACATGGGAGCTGGTAGGTAGGGGGAGGTTAATGGCAGAGAAGGAAGCTTTTTATTTGCGTAATTTTAAAGGTATTAACATTTTGAACTTGTTAACCCCTTCTGTACTGGGGACGTCTTTTTAATATTATTCTGGCTACTATTAGAAAATTTTATTCAACTTAAAAAGGGGCTTCCAGTAATCAACAGGCTTCGAACTTTTTACCACCACAGATCCTTCTTAAACGGCACAAAATCGTCTAAATGTAGCTAGAATAAAATTAAAAAATACGTCGCCGGTACAGAATGGGTTAAGTTAACAAAAAGTTGTGCTATACAGGTATGTGAGAGTTACACAGAGTTAAACAGATGCTCAAACCACACATACTCTGAGGTCCCTACTAGGTGGTCCGGCCTTAATACTGCTATACTCAGGGACAGTTTTATAGTAGACAAATTAATCGGACAGCAAAATAGGAGAGAGAGAGAGAGAGAGAGAATGAAAGTAGACTGATAATATATAGAAGACTAATTCTTATGTATTCTACTGTGAGAAAAGTAGGCACACAGGGTCTTTAGAATGGAATGATGTGTGTGCATGTGTGTCTGTGAGATGGGCAGTTCATGTGTGTGTGTGTGTGTGTGTGTGTAAAGGTGCGGTTACACATGCCCGAATTTTTACCACCCAAGCAACTTTTGTCACCGCAACGGGCAACTTTTCTGAGACCCAAAAACAAGTGGTTACACATGCAGGAAGAGAGTTGCTCGTAGCACTATCTCCCGTAGCCTACACTCTTTCGTTTTCACTTCGAAATTAATTGGTCTTAATTCGGCCGTTTTAGCTTCCCGTCACGCTATTAATACATCACAATCCCTATGATAAAGCTGAGCATATATAAAAACCAAGGTATGTATAATTATATTGCTCGCCATTACATAAAACAAGCGACATGAATCCACGTCTCCACGGAGCAACTTTTGTCACCGATTCGGGCAACTCGGGCATGTGTAACCGCGCCTTTACGTACCATAATTTCGTAGACAGTTAATCTTGCAAATCAACTTAATTTCTAATATATCAGTTTATACGTCGATTAAAATACAGTATTATTACAAAATTAAAGCAACAGGTATACAGATGATATATATGTAGGATACCAATTACGTAACTAAAATACAACCTCAATAGCAAGGTTAAGAGATACAACAGGTTGGAGCATGGGGTCACTCAAACTCGTACCCGCTCGCACATGACGTCACTAGGCTGGAAGGGTCGGAGGTCACTCGACTGTTTACCATTCATTTTCAAAGGAGCAGCCGAGCCAGCACTATCCTCCGTTTTCTTTTACTTCATACCTTCATTTTGTATGTATGTGTGTATACCGATATATACCAGGTTCAGATTATGCTATTCAAATTTGATGTCCTCATTACAGAATGGACATATATAGTTTATTTGGAGTCAGTACAACGAAGAATGACAAAAATTATCCATATTATATATCTTCCATATATAGAAAGGTTGAATAAATTAGTCTTGCACTCGTTACAGAGACCCATCTCGTCCAAATGCCTATCTAATTTTATCTTAAAGCTCTCTATCATTCTTGATCCCACTATAGTACTTGGTAGCCTATTCCACCTATCTACAACTCTGTTACCAAACCACTATTGGCCTATATCTTTTCTGAAACTAAATGTATCTAATTTGAAGAAAAAAAAATATAGTTCTTTCGCTATCACTGAGCTTTAGTACATTTTTCATGTCCCCTCTATTAATCCCACTAACCCACTTGAACACCTCTATCAAATCCCCTCTAACTCTGCGTCTCTCTAATGAATGAACATAAGAACATAAGAAAATGGGAGTCTGCAAAAAGCCAATCGGTCCTCACAAGGCAGATCCCTGTCACACCCAACCCCAATTACATAAGAACATAAGATCACGTGAAGCTGCATATGGCCTATCTACTTTAAAAGCTTCTTACTCTCACAAATACTTCCTAGAATTAGAACTTAAGTTAATATAGTAGGCTACCAATATATAATATATTTAAGAAATAATAATTATGTCTAGATTTCTAGAAAAAAATACAATATTTGACACTACTTGGCCAAACTGGTTCACGGGCCTCATGCAAGAAGGGAGTGGGGCCGCATGAGGCCCGCATATTGGAGTTGGACACCCCTGGTCTAGTGGCAGCAGTTTGGCCGGCAGGCGAGCGTTTTTCTATCTTTCTTTCTCTCGTCCAGCCCCGTGACGTCAGCAGGCTGCGCGTGCGCCAACCTGTTGTATCTCTTAACCTTGCTCAATAGGAGATAATTATATCACTGAACGCAACCAAAAGAACTTTCGAAAAATGTCAACCACTTGCAAGTTGAATTCACGCTATAAGGAAGTTGGAGCCACAGACATCGATATTTAGCAGAATTAACAACTAACATACGGTTGTAATGCATATATAAATACATAAAACCAAATCAATCATATTTTGTATCCACCAGAAACATATTAGTAATGTATTTCTGCTTAGTAGGCCTATCGATGTTTACGGCTCCAACTTCCTTATAGCCTTAAACTCGCAAGTGGTCAATTACAGCAATATATACAAAATACGGAATGCTACGATTACATTTATATATAATTAACCATATTATTACACCCATGGCCTTAGATACGTAATTACTACAACGAATATAGCAGGGGGGTCACCTGCTTTTTTTTATTAATAATATAATATTAGACGAAATACAAAGATAACTGTGGAAAAGTTGCGTTCGCGGGAGTAACGTCGATCGATTGATGACATAGGCTAGTGCTCGAGGTTATAATAGGCTAGGCTACTTTCCCGAAATTCCCGCATCTAACTAATTTCCCAATATTGGCGGCTCAATTAAAATATAGGCCGCGGGATACACTGTATGTGTGAAGGGGGGCTTTGCCCCCCTTCACACTCCCTAGACTTATTGTCATCATCATAGCCTATATATTGCCAGTAGGGGGCAAAAACAACCGCAAACGTAACTAACGTCGAGCGTCGTGTCAACAAACCGACGATCTGAAGAGGTTGTAAACTCCCGATTTTCGGCCCAAACGCGCTTCTTTATTCTCGAAAACCACATTAAAAACGTCATTACATCATTTCTATTACTAGTATCAGACCAGTATAGGGTGTAGGTTGTTCAACCTAAATTAAATCTCTTAGCCTAATAGGCTAAGCAAGGTCTATATACACTGTAGGCTATATACTGTAGACCTTGAGGCTAAGTATGTGGTGGTACCTGTCAAATGCTTGCGCCTTTAGGACAATTCTACCTATATAAGCATAAGGACGCGTAAAAGCAGTGTAGTTACTACTATTTACAGTCCCTCCCCCACCAATTCAACAAAGTAGACTACAGGGACCGCCCCCCCCCCCCCCCCAACCCCCACTGGGATGCGCAGTAGATTGTAGATGCTAACCCAATAACTATTATCTGTATTTTCAGCTGACGATAAATTGAAGACTTGCGAGTTTCGTTCTATAAGGAAGTTGGAGCTGTAGACAACGACATTTAACATAATTTAAAGCTAAAATACGGTCGTAGCACATTTATCAATACATAAAACCCAATTCAACATAGGCTACCATTTATCCATCAGAAACGTACAGTATTATTGCATTTCTGTTAAATATCGATGTTCACGGCTCCAACTTCCTTATAGCCTGAAACTCGCAAGTGGTTAATTGTAATATTATCGCCTTATTGACTCTGCTATTAATTAACCCCTTTAGTACCGGTGACGTCATGGTTGATTGTATTTGAGCTACATTTAAACGATTAGGCCTATATGAAGCTTAGGAAGATACATCGTAGCGAAAATAATTAATTGAGATAGTCTGTAGTCTTTTAATAATGGGTAGACGTCCTTCCTAAGCTGAATAAAGTCGTCCAATAGTAGCCCAAGGCCCCAAATATTTAAAGGACGTCACAGGTAGGCCTACTAAAGAGGTTGAAGTTACTAATGAGTAGGCTATGCGATTAAAGCTACCGTACCAATTTTCCCTACCTATAATGTACGGTCGCGCTAATAAGTCATGTCCCAGCAGCTGTCATTACGTTTGGCTTGCTCTGTACTGTATTAATATCTGTCAGATGTTGGATAGGGTGGGTAAGTGTAGGAACATGTTTATATATTTCACTCGATATGAAGAAATGAAGCTTAGATATTGCTGATACCAATTATTGATCAAAACATACTTGGTGCCGAGACATTACTTATTAGCGTGATTGTGCAGGGTATAAATTAGGCATACAAAGATCGACGAGCTAACCATTGGTGCCAGATTCAGAGTTTATCTAGTTTTACACCTGGTCGAAGTCATCGATATATTATTTAGGCATATAGCCAATATTAGTTATAGGCTATCATGTACTTCATTGGCATATAAGTCCACACCGTCGGCAATTTAAATATATAATCCCTAAATCGCTTAAAAAAATACCCAAATCTCGCATCTCTCACCCGATCACCATTTTTGTTGCGTTGGACTAGGTCAGGGAAGGAAGTTGGAGAAGGAGATAAGAGCGAGAGTGAGGGAAGTAGGAAGATGGGAATGGAAAAGAGAAGAACACTGGTAAGATATAGAAGCAATGGGAGACCGAAAAAAAAGTTTTACGACGCAGTTAGACCAGACTGTGTTGGTGGTGTATTGGTTTAGGTGCTTATGTTCTGGGTGAGGTGTCCCGAGTTGGAATCCCGGGAGAAGTGGAACCATTATGCTTTCATTAGTTTATTCAAGTACATTGGGGTTTATAATTGATGATTAAATTAATGTTAAGAACGGGGTGTTACTTATTCAAGACTAGGGGGGGGGGGGGGGGGGGGGCATTGGAGACGAATAGAAGAACATGGAGGTGGAATGGGGGAGTGAAAGTGCCTGAAATGCTAGGTGGGAGGCCCTTCTGTGCCGGCGACGTCTTATTCATTATATTCTGGCAACTGATAGCCGATTTTATTCAGTTTAGGAAGGATCTCTAGCCATCATAAGGCTTCGAACTATCTCAATCAACCCTTTGAACTACCACAGATCCTTCCTAACCTGCATAGGATCATCTAAGTATAACTACTCTAAAATATAACAGACGTCGCTGGTACAGTAAAGGGTTAAAAAGTTAGTAGGGGAAAGGGAATGGGGCAAGCAGAAAGAAGAGGAGGAGGAGGAGGAAGAGGGTGGGATCAAGTTTTAACAGGGTGTCAAACCGGAGCAATTTTGTTTGAAGACTTGATGAATATGAGAAGGAATAGCAGAACATTAACAACAAATACCATTGTTTTGGCCATTTTATCACACCCAGAAACATAATTGAATATGAGAAGGAATAGCAGAAAATCAACAACAAACACCATTGTTTTGGCCATTTTATCACATCCAGGAACATAATTTGAACTATGAACCATAATGTTAGCCTTACATATAATATACAATAATTCTATTCTATTCTATTGCCTGACGCCGTAATCCCCGAAGGGGTGAGCACGAACGAACCGCCCCCATGCACCTCTGTCCCCAGTCAGTCGACGCCCCTCCCCCCAACCAGCACCGCCTTCGTTCATGTACTTCCTCACTCCATCCTTCCACCTCTCATTCGGTCTACCTCTACCTCTCTGTCCCTCCACCTCGCTCTCGTACACCCTCTTAGTAATTCTCTCGCTTTCCATACGTTCCATATGGCCGAACCATCTCAAGTTGTTCCTTTTCACACTTTCCAGCACATCTACCTCCACACCACACCTCCTTCTTACTTCAGGTAGGTTCACACATAGGCGAGTCGGAGCGCGAGGCCAACGCGAGTCACACTCACCGCATACTCACCATGATGGAGCCCGAACCCAACGCGAGTAGCATCTGATGCGAGTATACACGCATGTAACACGAAAATAACACGAGTTTACATGAGTTTACACGAGTTTACACGAGTTTACAGGAGTATCGGCGAGTGTAACACGACCCCAACACGCACTGCCAAAATTTGAAAAATAACGGTCAAATTCCAGGGTACGAATAGTGCGAGTTTACGGGAGTCTACACGAGTGTCACAGGAGTTTACACGAGTTTACATGAGTTTACACGAGATGAACGCGAGTCTACAGGAAGTTTACAGGAGTGTATGGGAGTCTAACACGAGTGTTGGCGAGTGTCAGGATACGTATATAAAGAGGCCCCCACTGGCACCATTATTCACACCACGCAACACCACCACGGACGGACGTACTCTGCAGGATACAGCCCAACCCACCCACCCACCCACCCACCAACACACCATGTCCATCAGGAGGCGGAGAGCGGCAGCTGTGCTCATACTGAAAATGCAGATGCGTCTGCTAGACCTCGAGGAGCTGGAGGAGAAGGAGGCTGAAGAAAGACGTCAAGGGGAAAGGTCACGAATGAGAGTTTGGGCTAGGTGGCTACTGAGACGGCCACAGCTCGGTGTGTACGAACAACTTATGGAGGAGCTTAAGAGAGAGGACCCCAAAGGATTCCGGAATTTCCTACGTGTGGACGTCCACCTGTTTAGGGAGTTGGTGGCACGTGTCGGGCCTAGGGTAGAGAAGCAGGACACCTTCTGGAGGGATGCTTTGTCACCTGGGCTGAGGATTGCAATCACACTCTGCTACCTGGCCACTGGTGACTCATATCCTAGCCTACAGTACGCGTTCCGTGTGGCCCGGAACACCATCTCCCTCATTGTGCCTGCAACATGCGAAGCCATCATTGCAGAATACCAGGAGGAGGTTATACGTTGCCCCAGGACACCGGCGGAGTGAAAGGATGTTGCCAGTGAATTTGCCAAGCGCTGGGATTTCCCACATACCGTTGGTGCCATCGACGGAAAGCACTGTGCCATCAAATGCCCTCCAAATGCCGGTACAGAATTCTACAACTACAAAGGCTTCCATTCCATCGTGCTCATGGCTATTGTAGACGCCGACTACAAGTTCCTCTACTGTGACGTGGGTAATCACGGTAGCTCCTCAGATGGTGGGGTCTTTATAAGAACGAATATCAGAGCAGCATTGGATGGGTGCACCCTGGGACTCCCTGCTGCCGAACCCCTGCCCAACGACGACACACCTGTTCCCTACTTCCTGGTGGGTGATGACGCCTTCCCCATGCGAAGGTGGTTGATGAAGCCACACTCTACCCGGCAACTGACTGTACCGGAGCGGATCTTCAACTACAGACTGTCCCGGGCTCGCAGAGTTGTTGAGAACGCCTTTGGCATCATGGCAAGCAGGTATGTGTTTGATTATGTGAAATGTTTGACCAGAAATACAGGTATCGGTGATGGTACCCTACTAATATGAAGTATACTAGTCAGGTATTAAATATACATGCTCGTAACCATTATCCCTATAATTAATATGGATTAATACATCTCCCCCACATCCACAGAGTGTGAGTCGTCCACGTCTGCAAGTCCAGTTTTGACTAAAAACCTTTATTTCCCTATTTAATATGAACTATACTATTCAGTGTTTAAATATACATATTTTTTCTCTCCCTAATTCAGGTTCAGGTGCCTTCTCCACAGCATTCCCCTCCACCCATCCCTGTTGAGTCTGTGGTGATGGCGTGCTGTTGCATGCATAACCTTATGCGAATGAGGTTCCCTAATCACCACGCCAACCTAGCGGACGAGGAGGACCCTGATGCTGGGTTCACACATTCACGTATATTGCTCCCGTCAGCTCCCGTCTGTTGTAAACGAAGGTATATTGGTAGTTGGCAACCGATTGCGTAAAACGTAATGGCATAATACGCAAAACGTAAATGAAATTACGGCCAGTCGGGGGGGTACTCACGCATGGCGCGAGTAGAAACGAGTAGCCCACGTGGGTCGGGAATGTTGTGGGTGCGGCCAAGCCCGCGCGGTTGTTGATTCGAGTTGAATCAAGAACGTGGTTCACCCTCACGTATGTCAAAAGACGGGAAAACTTACGACCGACCTGGCCACCACGGCCGTCTGACCGGAGCAGCCTTGTCAGACGTAGCAGCTACCCCGTCAGACGAGAGCTGCTCTCGTCAAATCGTAGAAAGTTCCAGTCGAACGTGGAAGTATACGTTAGTTAGGCCGCATCTGGCAGAACCGCCGCACTGCGGGTGGTTGGCGGGAAGACGCGGCACCGTTGTACGAGGGGACAACGGGACCAGCGAGGGACCCTCCAGTCACACCTCTCACCACACCGGAGCAGCAACCAACAAGCCAACCCTGCCACCCTCTGCACCCTGCCGAAAACAAATCGTAGCAGCGAAACGACTGCACCTATGGCTTTCATATTTTTACCACATGTACCTTACCCTTTAGGCTACCCACCACAAAAATCCCAAATCCCTCCTCCCACCCACTCGCTGACTGTCGGTCCCGTCAGAAGGAAAAAAAAGGAAAATCTGTGGCGGCGAAACGGTTCCATATTTGTGTGACAAGTCTCTTACCCTTCTGCCTTCCCCCCACCACACCCCCAACCGCCTCCCACCACCCACTTCTAGCGTATCCGTACGAAGAAAAGGAAAAAAAGGAAAATCGGTGGTGGCGAAACTACCTCACCAATCGGCTTCATATGTGTAACACAAGTCAATTACCCTTCTACCTTCCCCCAACCAACCCCAAAACCACCCTCCCACCACCCTCCCACCCATACATTCCGATACCATAAAAGTCTCTGTAGTCTATAGTGTCTTTTCAGCTACTTTCGGGACCATCGGGGACCTGATTTCTGGCGAGGGGAGTGTTTTTTTTAACATTTCTCTCCCAACTTAATAGATTTAGCCAAAAAAAAAAAAAATCTGGCACTGGCCAGACCGTCAAAATTGGCTGGCACTCAGCAGGTAACTCCTCCAGGATGAATTCCTCGATGTTGTTCATGGTGCCGATGAAGGACTGGGAATGGGAATGGTGTGGCCATTCCTGCCCTTTTGTAGTTCCCAGATTCCAACCCAGACCTACGTGGTTGACAAAGACTGTCTTTGTCTGTGTTTGGTCAGACGGGGTGTGCCTACGATTGGCCAGAACCGGTCCAGGTACGACCTAACAAATCCCAAGACGTGCGGCCTCAGCTACGCCGGTCTTGAGGGGGCGTGGCATGGGCGTGGCCTGTGTTCCCGCAAATCCGTGCAGCCCATGAGGTCGAACGGGGCTATGCTTACGCACGTCGCAAACACGTACGTAGTTCAATACGACTCCATTACGTCTGACGTAACACTGGCCCCGTTACGCTACGTCTGTCGGGAAGTGCAATAGACGTGGAAGAACGGGCGTTCAACGGCAGAAACTACTCGCGTCTTTACATAAATTGGCGATACGCCGGACGGGAGCAATATACGTGAATGTGTGACCCCACCATGAGACGTATGCTATCATCCCTGGTGGTTGGAGGGAGGTGCGGGACAGGCTGAATCCCCTCGAGAGACTATCCAGGAATGTTGTGACAGCCCAGGCCAAGAGGCAACGCCAGCACCTCACCGACTACTGCTCATCACCCAGTGGCAGTGTCCCCTGGCAGAACGACCTGATAGGAAGGTATGTATCCATATCTTGCCATTGCTTTCATTAATATTTTTGTAGTTTACATATTTTTATTATGTTGTTAATCATGTTTTAAATCAATTAAACCTCATTAATATATATTCTCTATTTGTTAATCGCTTTTTATAAAGTGTCATATATTATGGTGCTCACCTTTGCCTATGTCGTTTCATAATGTTTAATATATAATATTTAATGTATAATTATTTTTTATTTATTTATATTTCATGTTGGATATCAATCTGTATATTATTTCTTGTCATCATATATTCTTTGCATATATTGCACATCATTATTTATGTTTTACTATCAATATTATTCCAGAAACCTATTTCAATCATATTATATTTCTTCTTTTCCTGTCTTCATTATCGATGTTAATATCAATATTATTTATAACACAACTTGAATTCATATTAACTTATATTTTGTCTCTGTTGACAAGTCTTTGCCCTGTTTATAAAAGGAACCTTTCTTGAGAATGTTTACCCATAAACTCTAATAATATAGTTTGGATCCAAAACAACAGCTGGAGGCACATTAATTTATTTTATTCATAAACATAGATATATAGCATGTTAATATATAGCCGAAAGTAATATAGTATATAAATATATACCAGAAAGTATAGAAATAATAAGAGATATTCATTTTATGTGTAGACATAGTATTATATATATTCGTCATTCCCATCACTGGGAGATTTATGACTTTATTATTATACACAAAGGTTTCACACATTTTCGTCATCCCCAGGCCTGGGGGTGTTGACTGGGAGGTTTGACGTACCTCCCAACCTACCAAATAGGAAAACCTACTATTTGGTAGTAGTCTTGGAAAATCCAACGTCAAGGCTATTAACCTAATTGCAATGACAACTTGTCTATTTTGACTGCTATGTCGTCATTCCAACCGCGGTTAAAAAGAAAACGTCTAGAGTCTACTCCTTATCTTGCTCTAGGAGACGTTGTACATTAACCAAAACTACCACCGAAGGTGAAAAAAGCATAGAAGAGAATAAAAAGGGGTTTCCTTAGTTACCGCTTAAGGCCCATCCCGTGTTCCGTCATGTGCAGATCACTGTCGAACGTGCGCATGAGCGACCCTCTCTTGTTATCACATCTCACGTCAGCAGAAGAACGCGGATGGGCAGGGGTCCGGCGTGAGGGAGGGTATTATGTACGTTGGATTTTCCAAGACTACTACCAAATAGTAGGTTTTCCTATTTGGTAGGTTGGGAGGTACGTCAAACCTCCCAATTTGTTAGTAGTCTTGGCAAATCCAACGTCAAGGCTGCATAACAAATAGGAGGAGGACATCCAAGCCCAACCAACCAAAAAAAACCAATGCATAAAACAAAAGTATGAATGACAAAGACACAATTTAAACAAGAGAGTCTAATAAAAGAGTGAAAAACTGAGGAGTAGCTAAAAAGAACAGTTTTAACACATGCCCGTCATTCATAGTAATGCAAAAACATAGACTTGTCTGAAACCAAAAAGGTACCGTACCCAAAATCCCTTTTCTTCAAAAACCAACAAAAACACTGAACACAAGAACAAAACACAATTTTCAATGTGGCAAAAACACTTATGTACTGTATACATATAACAAAATCCCAAACTTGTAATCCAGTGTTGCAAACCCGTACATCCCCCCCCCCCCCCCTTTGTCATATAAAACAAAGGAAAAGAACGAGGGACAAGGGGGGAAGACCAGGGATCTTCGCCAGAGCACCAGGAAACACGACCCCCGAGAGCAAGCACCAGCCGAGGGGGTCGAACACTGGACACGGAGAGGTAGGAGGAGATGAAGGAATTGATAGAAGACCCACAAAACCGCTGAGGCGAAGGCAGGGAAGGATCGACGTGGCAGGAACCGGAAGGAGGCAGCAAAGGAGCTGACATCGTGCGCAGAAACCCTTACAAACAGGGCGACGGGCACGAACGGTCCGACAAACGCGGCGGCCCATCTGCACCTGCGAGAGCCTCCCACCTGTCCGAGGAGACACCCACACAGCAGGACCCGAAGGCGGCGCCACAGACGCAACAGAGGAGCACAAGGCCGACACCAGGCACAACACATGGCGAGGACGCCCAAGCCGGAAAGCCTGGACGGCGAAAGGCCGGAAAGCGGGGGCCGCCCTCCCAAGCGTGGTAACAAAAGGAGGGGAGGAGGCGAACGAGACGCCATGCAAGGACGGGGAGAATCGCACGCAGTCCCGGGGCCATGACAACGCCGCTAGGGCAGACACCCGAACCCCAGTGGCCAGAGCGACAAGGAAGAGCGGAACCCCGAGCAACAGAACCGGCGTAGCGGCCCTTGTAGACGTGGGCGAAGCCAGAAGGACCAGAGCCCGCCCCAGATCCCACTGCGGAGGGACCTGGCACAGAGGAGGTCGATCCCGGAAGGCAGCCGTCAGGAAGGAACCCAGCTCCTGCGGCAGAACGACCAGCCCAGCGACGGACCCAAAGAACCCCCGGACGGCAGACAAGCGGGGACGCATAGCGTCGACTCGAAAGCGACGTGTACGGAAGAGGCGAAACAAGGAGTGCAGGACGAGGGAAGGAGAGCCAACTGGCAGGCGAGTGGCCCGTAGCCACCTAGGAAAAGACCTCCAGCGGGACCCGTAAGGCCCCCAAGGAGAAGACGGCCAGGAACGCTGCAGGAAGTCAGTCAGGGCCCGGCCAGGGCCCGGCCGGGGACCGGGAGCCACCGTGCCACATGAACAAGCACGATGCGAAGGCCAACGAGGGCCGCAGGTCCCCAACCGAGCCCAAGTGGAAGCCGGAGACAGGTAGAGGGACCGGACTCGGGCACCACCGCGGCAACCGGGCGGACCAAGCCCGGGCCGGCCACAGAGGCGCGAGGAGCCCGACGCAGCCGTGGCACAGCCGCAGCCTCGCGAGGACTGGGCACAGCAACAGCGCGTCTGGGGGCGGAAAGATGTATATCGACCGCCACCTGTACCAGGCCACCATGAAAGCGGCCGGACCCCCCCCGGAGCGCGAGGCCGGAGGGAGAGGTCCAAAGGCAACTGGCGCGGCACCCCCGATGCGAACAAGGCGACCTCCGGAACACCTCAGGAAGCCGCGAGGTCGGTGAACACAGTCCGTTGCATCGCCCATTCAACAAGAACGCCCTGCCCTCACGACAGGGCGGCCGCCCACAGGGTGGCAGGCCCGGGCAGGGAGGAGGCATGCAAGGAGAAGGGGTGTCGGGCCGCGAGGAAGAACAACTCCACCGAGACCCCCAATAGAGTCAACGACCTGGAGGAACCCCCGCAGAAGGAAAACAGGGGACAGCCTGTCTGAGCGTCTAACCCGAAGGCCACCGACTGACCCCGAAGGGCCAGCGCGTGGACCCGCAGGAAGAACAGAGGAACCAACAGTCCGAGGGCATAGAGGGGTAAGTGGAGGGAGACCCACCCATCAGCCAGGAAGTGGACGTCCCAGGTTCGATCGGGAACCCCACCCAACCGCGCTCGACGGATCTGTGGCTACCCAGACCGTCGGCGGGGGGGGGCGGACCAGGGCACAGCCGCAGAGAGCGAGCCCGGAGCAACCCAGAGACCGAAGCGTCAGCGAACGGGACGCAGGAGCGGCAGGAGCCGACCCAGAGGGGCAACGGAAACACCACGGGGCCCATGAGGAGGAGGCGGAGGAGCCAGAGGCACCCTAAGGAAAGGGGCAGAGCGGCCCAAAGCAGCGAACCCACGAACGAGTCCCAGAGCCACCCCAGGAGGGAGACCGAGTGCAACACGGCGAAGACCTTCCACCGAAGGTGCACCGCGGTCGGCAGACCCCGGGGCACCGTAGCGCCGGAGAAAACCCATGCGAGACCGACCCATGGCACGACACGCGACGGGGTCAAGCGTGAATCGGGAACACCAAAAGGGGAACGCTAACCGTGCGACGGTGCGAACGACTGTGAGGGCGTCGCCAACGCACAGGCCGAGGGCTTCGGAAACTACCAACCAGTCGGCCAAGGAAAACAGGAGCTGGAGCCCGCTCCCGAGGAGAGGACCCAGAGCCTGCCCCACATGCGCGGAGAAGAACTGCGGCGCGATGTGGAGACCGAAGGGAAGGCCGGCGAACAGGAACACACGATCGGAAGACCGAACGGCCAAGAATCGCCGGAAGAGAGGATGGAGAGGAACGAGCCAAGACGCATCCTGGAGGGCCAGCGATACAACCCACGACAGAGGGCACAGGGCCAGCGTACCAGGGGTACCGGCAGCATCCGAAACCATGTGAGCACGACGCGCCCGTTGAGGGCCGACAGAACCACCAACGGTCGCAGCGCGTCGCAGTCCGTCGACGGGACCAGAAAGACACGGGAGAGGAAAACCGGGCGACCAGCGGCCAACTCCCTCGACGCTACCCAGCTCGGGCATGGAAGTGAGCACGTGGGCCACCACCGAAGAGATGGGCCGGCGTCGGTGACAAGAGCGGAAAGGGGGTCGAGACGTCCACCACCAGGTGAGACCCCACCGCGCAACCCGCCGCCCCCAACGTCCCTCGCGGCAACCGAGGGGCGCAAGGGCAAAAACAACCCGAGGGAGCACCCGAGAGGAGGGGAGCGACCCGGTCGGCCAGGCGAGAAGGAGAACAAGGAGGCCGACCCAGAGAACTACACATTGTGTTGACGCGGAGGTACCCTCGGTACGGGCCGTGCGGGCACGAGCGCCACGTCGACCTCTACCCCCCCCCCCCCAACCCCAGGCCGGCGCGGGGCAGACCACGTCGAAGGGCGGCCGGAAGCGGAAGACCGGCCAGCCCCGACACAGCGGGGATGAAAGGGGCAAGAACAGAAGGGCGAGGCGGAATCGACGCACTGGCCTGCAACGTCCCAGTCCTGCGGCCGCGCAAGGCGGCAGCACCCGTAGCAGCACCCCGAAGAGGACCGGCAGAAGGACGGGACCGAGAAGACCCCGCGTGCGACACAGCACGACGGTGCGTGACGGAAGCAGGGACCGCAACGACACAGCACGTCGTCGCGTGTCGGAAACAGGGGCCGCCGACAGAGAAGCGAGCATACCCAAGCAACCAGCTGAAACAACCCCGACGTATATAGCGCAGAGGACAACAAACCCTGACGAATATCCAAGGGGGCCGGCCGGCAGAACGAGGACCGCACTGTCGGGCGGCGCCGAGTTGCCGCGCACAAAACCGCCTGCAGCTAGGGAACCAAAGACACCGCGAGCCGAAGGTGGACCCGCAGAACGCGGTCCAAACCCTCGCGAAGAGCGCCTGGCGCAGACGCCCCGAAAAGCCGCAGGCGGGGACAGACGGCTGGAGGGAACCGAAAGACAAGACAAGAAGTCCGTCACCCTCTGTCGCAAGGGAAAAACCGTGGCGACAGAGGCCTGATCCGGGTGAGAGAAGAACGGTAGCAATAGAACAAAGTCCAAGAATGGGCGCGCCCATCCAGGACCAGAACGCGCCGGCCAATCCGCCGACAGACACAAGAGGAGGCAAAAGCAGGGACGACCCCAGTCCAACGTCAAGGCTAGTAACCTAAGGGAGGGACCGAAGGAGAGCCGTCGACGGAACGGTGTGAAGGCGAAGGCCACAGCAAACCAGGCCACCAAGGGGAGAGGGCGACCGAGCATGACGGCGAAGCCAGGCATACCGGCGTCGCACAAACCCGTCCCATAGGAGGACAGACCCGTCAACACAGCCAGGGACTGAACAGCCGGAAGGAGGTCAGCGCGGCTGAAGTCTGACCAGAGCGTAGGCCCGCAGAAGGGAGCGGGACCGTAGCAGGGGTAGGAAGGGCGAGGCGCTGAGGTTGAGGCACCGCCAAGAAGCGCGAGAAGAGGGAGGCGTCCAACGACGCCAAGCACCCGTCGAAGCGTGACACAACCCAGCCCTGCAAAGCCAACAATCGAACCGAGAGAGGCGACCCCCACCACCCCCCCCCACCCAGAAGGGTCGGCCCGCAGGGACAAGCGTGAGCGGGAGCGAGACCCACGACACGAACCAGCAGCGTCGCGGCCCAAGGAAGGCGAGCGACGACGGCCGCGTCGCCGTAGAGGGACCCGTCCCCGAACACGAACGGCCGAGGGGGAAACAGCACCATCCCCCTCTTCCAGTGACACGACAGCTCCCGAGAAAGGGGGACCCCGAAACCTCACCGAGGCAAGAGGAGGGGTACCCCCCAGGCGAGACGGGAAGTGAAGGGCAGGAAGAGAAGGAGGAGGAGCAGGACGACGGGAGGGGGAAGGCTGGCCGGGTGAAAGGAGGCCAGAAGGAGCCGCGGGGGGAAACAGAGCAAGGACCCCCGGGGCTGAGAGAACAGGGCGGCCCGACACCGAGGCGGAGGAGGGAGGGACCCCCACCGTGGGACGAGACCGTGAAGGAAGAAGAGGCACGGAAGCAGGTGAAGGAGGAGAAGCAACGACACCCAGGCGGACCCTCCTGGACAGTGTAGGAGGGAGCAGAGGGCCAGCGACAGCACGAACAACCGCACGCGGAGAGGACAACGTAAGAGGAAGTCGGCCGGGCTAGGAAAGCGGGCGGAAGGGAGGAGAGCCCCTATCCGTAGAGGCCAGGGGAGGGCGCATAGGAGCAGAGCCGCTAACCCCGGCCTCAGGGCGAGAACCAAGACGAGGGTGACGGGCGACGTCAAGGCGATCAGGAGGACGACGAGGGGCAGTAGCGAGGCGAGCGAGAGCGTGGAGGCTTAAGTTGACCAGTAGCGTAGGGGAACCATATGATACCCAGCTCGCCTTGTACCATTTGTGCCAACCCCAGATGGGACGGCACAACGTCGTCCACGAATTCCAGGTACCTATTTACAGCTAGGTGAACTGAGGCTAACACATGAAAGGAGACAAGCCCAATTCGTCACCGCCCGGTCTGGGAGTGAACCCCCGACCCCTCGTGTGTGAGACGAGAGCTCCACCTACGAGGCTACGGGCTGTGGTGAACGGCCGGCAGTCGGGTCAGGGATACCCAGGGTGACGCGGAATCGGGCGGCAACAAAGGCCGGGGAACGGCGGCCCACAGGCCCAATGTGGCGGGAGACCATCGGCCACACCTACGGAAGGGAAGCAGAGGCCACAGCCGCCGCCGAGGAACCAGGGCCATGGAGCAGCACAACCACCAGGGCCAGACACGGGCCACACAGAGCAGGGAGGTAGGCCGTAGAGGACACAAAGAGCGAGTGGCGCAAGCAGGACATGTGGCTCACCAAGCACGGGGAGCGACAACCAAGGCGAAAGCAAAGCAGCCGACCAGCACGAGAAGAACACACACCAGAATCAGCACGACGAAGGTGTAAGTGGAGAGAATGTCCAAGAAGAACCAGGGAAGGAGCATGGGGAAACAGGAACACACATGCAAACAGGTATCTGTACTCACCCTAAACTGGGAGCACAGAGGTAGGTGAGGAGGGCGGCCGAGGCGGAAGAGCACCAGCAGAACCTGCAAAGATGGAGAAAGTGTTAACCACCACTCAACATCTTACATGCAGGGCCTATAACACCAGGAAAGTGCATACACCAATATAGTATCAGGCAACAATATGACACAAAAAAGGGTCAACAGTGAAAGCCAACTATAACCGCAAAATTGCGGGCCAATAGAGGTAGATCCGTACCGACACAAACCTCCCACATCGCCACGCGACCCCCCAGCGATCTCCGCAAATTTGCGGGGAGCCGAAACGACCCAAAGGGCCGAATCGAGCACTCCGCAAATTTGCGGGAACGGCCAAGAGGGCCCGGTGCCGAACAAGCGAGAGGGGCGTCTAGGAAAACCAAAAAAGGCCGGCAAACAAGCGTCAACTCCTTATGAACTCCAAGCGACGATGACCGTGACCATCTAGCTGAGCAGTGTCTTCCTTGATAATATCCTGACTCGACCGGTCAAGGGAGAGGCAAGGAAGACACACCAGGGGAGAGGAGGCACATCCCCTGGGAACCACCCAACCCACAGAGATAGAGCAAAGCCCATGAGGAGAAGTGGCAGGTTGGGTGGTTTGGCACAACAGGGGCCCCCGTGGGGTACCCCAGGATTGGGCAAAAGTTATGAAAGGATGGAGGTGAAAACAGGAAGGGAACACAAAAAACCAGTAATGAAACTGGTGAGAAAAAGGATGGCCTAGCCGCGAGTAGAGAATGTGTCAGGGGCGAAAAACCCTGTGGAGTGAGGGAGAGGCCCCCGTGGGGTACCTCTGGGTATCACGAACCACTAAGCGCCCAGGCCCTTGAGACACAGTGAAGGCTCGAAAGGGGGGACTCGGGAATAACGCTAGTTATGCGGCTGACACAAACACTACAAACAGCACCGCCACCACGAAATCTCAGGTTGTGAACCAACTGTACACCTAGGCTATGAAAAAATGAGAACTCATAAGGGCATAGCAATTCCTGAATGATAAACAAGCTAGGCTAATTGAAGCTAAAAGCTAAACTATGCCCAGACTAACAGGAAAAAAGAATATGAAAAGAGAAAGAATGAAAACATATAGACGGGGAACGCCAAGCGCCCCCATACCTTCGGTAGCTATTTCCACACGCGTCTCCATTAAACACACTGAGGAGCCCATTTAGGTGTGTCCTAGATCACGTAACATCTGTCTAGCAAAAAGAAGGCCAGAAAAGCCGAAACGAACCTAAAACAGGGTGAATTGAAGGAGCACAACAAAAGCGGACTCAATCAATGGAGGCGCGTGAAAAAATGATAACAAGAGAGGGTCGCTCATGCGCACGTTCGACAGTGATCTGCACATGACGGAACACGGGATGGGCCTTAAGCGGTAACTAAGGTAAACCCCTTTTTCTTCTCTTCTATGCTTTTTTCACCTTCGGTGGTAGTTTTGGTTAATGTACAACGTCTCCTAGAGCAAGATAAGGAGTAGACTCTAGACGTTTTCTTTTTAACCGCGGTTGGAATGACGACATAGCAGTCAAAATAGACAAGTCGTCATTGCAATTAGGTTAATAGCCTTGACGTTGGATTTGCCAAGACTACTAACAAATTTTGGTGTTCAACCTTGTTTATAGGAAGTTCCCTGGTGTTGGTGGCCTACTAGTAGCTGGGCTTGAGGGAACCGGTGTTGCAATGTTGGCGCCATGTGTAGGGGTAAGCGACCCCGCCCACCATTCATGTATATGTGCAGGAGACCTGAATGGCGTACCAGCCATCAGCTCTTGGAATGTGGGGTTTGTGAAGGCTGCTGGCATGCGTGATGGTCCTGGCTGGGGTTGCATCTGTGGTGGTGTGGTGTGCAACTGCGGGGGGGCTGGTGGTGTGGTGTGCAACTGCGGGGGGCCTGGTGGTGTGGTGTGCAACTGGGGGGGGGTTTGCTGGTATCACCATCTGGGGTGACGTGGAGAGGGTGACCTCATCCCTGGCCTGAAGGACTTGCTGCATTATCCTCCGTGACAATATCTCCCCTACAGCGTCAGGGAGCCTCTCGAGCTGCTGCTCCAAGTACTCCACGAACTGTCCATACTTGGTCTCCTTCCCAACCAGGGATGTCACCAGGCGTGACATGTCCTCCCGCATCGCCTCCCGCGTCGCACTCAGCTGGAGAAACAAGAGTATGCAGGTTAAACACCTTTGGTACTTATAAAATAATACATACATGTCATGGTAAGTTATGCTAATAACGTTTTTATGTTTTTCTCCTCCAGATGCATATGTCTTTCTCTACAAGAATTGTTTGCGGTTTACAGCGTACACGAACATAGGATTTACATAATACTCTCGTAATGACTAATATACTCTCATAATGACATATGTTAAATGTTTTCATATTTACCTCCACAGGTGAGAATGTCTCTACAGACTTCCGGCGCTTGTTCTGGCTGCTGGACCTGGCAGTGGGAGTTGTGTTGGTTGGAGGGGGCATGGCAGTGTCCTCTCCATCACTCTCGTCCTCGCCAATCACTCCACATTCACATCCGGCGAGACGTCATCGGTCGGGTTTGGGAACTGAAACACAAAAACATTAATATATCCTATATAAATAAGACCTTTAACCTATTTTAATATACTTAAATATATGTACCTTGACAATATAAATAAATATAAGAAAATACTTTTTATGTTTACATGAAGCCTTCAATTATAAATGTATGAATTCAAGTATATATGCACAAGATAAGCATGATATTAACAGCCATGAATTAATATATGTATAAAATCATATGCACAAGATAAGCACGTTATTAACAGACATTAATAACCTAGGTATACATGGTTAAATAATATTTTCCAAATGTGATAGCGAACAGTTATTTAAGTATATATTGTTTTCACACATATTAGGTATGTTTATATTAGTTCTAACCTTAGCTGTGACCTTGGTCTTTACGCGGGAGATGTGCCCTTTGAGGAAGGCAAACTTCTGCATGATCCAGGTGTCCCTCTCTGATAGTGGCTTGCCCTCGAATGTCCCAGGTGTTCCCGCTCCACTCTTCATATCGCTCAGCTTTGAATACCTTGACCGCATGTTGCGCACCCAATGTGCCAGATTAGCGCCTGTGTAAAGAGTAATATTTATTAAGCAAGGCCCCTTTATATATATGATTTATATCCGTAATTTCACAGGCCAAACATGGCTTGATAATACATTATTAGTTAATGCTGTTAAATACAAGCGTAGAGGGATGTATATGATACTGGCAACACACATACATATATGCCAATTTAGTAAACTTTAACATAATAGTAATTATGTATTTCACGTATAAATCACATGGAATCAAACCAAGAACACAACATCAAGGTATTCAATCACTTATTACAATTAATATTGCATGCTGCATGTTTTGTTGTGGGTACTTACCTGTGACATTAACACCCAGGGTAGCAGCCTTCTCGTCGTAGGCGCGGAGTTTCCTGCGCGTATCTTTGTAGGCCTTGCTACGCTTCATATATAGCATGGGGGTGTCCTTCACCCACTCGGCCAGCATGTCCTCAGTCTCGTCGCTCAAGATCACCCTTGTCAACTTATTCTTCTTAATGGCGCCATAACGCACAGGGCCCGCGCTGACAGGGGGGTCAGGGGTATCATCATCACTGTCACTGAGGCTACCTTGGGTGTCCTGACTGGTATGAGTATCCTGACTGGTCTGAGTATCCTGGCTGGTCCGAGTATCCTGGCTGTCGTCAGCATCAATATCTCCATCAAACACGTCCATGTCCTCATGTCCACTGGGCTGGCTGTCCGGCACAATGTCATCCGAGTCGTCCAAGTCTTGCGACGCAACAGGCCTCCTGGCAGGGGGTGCGATGCGGGGTTGTTCGGAAGGTGTAGCCTTGCCTTTCTTCACAACACCATCACCACCCTTCCGAGACTTGGTGGCCGCCACCTTCTCCTTGGGCAAAGGCATGGTGCAGGGCAGGCTGGTAGGGCAGGCAGGTAGGGCAGCGTGGTAGGGCAGGCAGCGTGGTAGGGCAGGCAGCGTGGTAGGGCAGCGTGGGTCGCTGTGCGGCCCGGGTCAATGGGTCCTTGGTGGGGTCACGGTGGAGAGTGGACGAGCACCGCGGGCGGTCCCTTTTTATAGGGGGTATTGACACGGTGGTGCCACCTACTCGCGCGGTGTTGCCAGCAGTCGCACACCACTCGCGTCGACTCACGTTAGTTTCACCGTTACTCGCGTAGACTCACGTTGGTTTCGCATAGACTCACATAGACTCACGTTAATATCGCGTAAATTCGTGTTTGATTCGCATAGACTCGCGACATATATTGTGAAATCCAGACCACCACGTGGGTACTCTCGTTTACGCGTGTTACACTCGCGTTACCCCGTGTTAACTCGCGTTAGCGTCGTGTTGACTCCTGATTGACTCCCGTTAAACTCGCCTTTGGCAATATTGGTTGTTTACTATAGTGTAGACTCCTGTTGTACTCGTGTAGACTCACGTAGACCCGCGTGGACTCGTGTAGACTCGCGATCATTAAATTTCTAAATAGTACAACGTGACTGTCACGCGAGTCTACATGAGTGTCACATGAGTCTACAGGAGTTTACACGAGTTTACGCGAGTCTACGCGAGTCTACGCGACTCTATGCGAGTTGGCGTCCTACTCCCACTTGACTCTCCAATTTTTGTGTCTGTACACAAATTTTGGCCGCGTTCGCGAGTCTACGCGGTCCACCGCGAGTCCACGCGAGTCTGTGCGAGTGTCGGCGAATTTGGGATAATCATTGGCGAGTGCAAAAATGTCATCACTCGCGTTGGAGTTGCGCTCCGACTCGCCAATGTGTGAACCTTGCTTTCCTCATTAGTCTGTCTATCCCTCCATGTAACTCCGCACGCACTCCTTAAGTAATTAATTTACACTGCTCTCACTCTTGGTCTGAGTCTCTCAACCAACGTCCATGCTTCGCTTCCGTAAGTCAGTGTCGGGATTACCACACTGTCATGCAAGGACTTCTTCACTTCCATACTGACCACCCTATTTCTTGTTACTGCTTTTAGCGTTCCTACAACCCTCTTCCCCTGTTGTACCCTCTCCTGCACTTCTTCATCCATAGTCCCATCTTTACTCAACACACTGTCCAGATACTTAAAAGAGTTGACGATCTCCATAGCCTGACCGTTCAGCTTCACCTCACACTCTGTGACTTCACCCCTTTCGAAGACCATAACCTTGCTCTTCCCCGCATTTACCTTCAAATTCCGTGTTTCGCACACTGACAGACTAATAATAAAGTAGACGTGCCGTTTTGCCCAAAATCAAAACGGCATACCCAACTCTGCGATGGAGTTACCGTGTTAGCAATCTTTTCATACTATTTGGTATGAAGATAGATCATCACCCAGCTATCTATTACTTTCATTACCATACTTAATTATGATGCTGGCATACTTCTATAAAGTTTATTTCTAAAGACCTACCAATCTCACCTCCTCTTATAGTCTTACCCTCATAGTTTTTGATTTACGGATTTGATCAAATCTTTCAAAATTTGGGAATGGATTAAATGCAAGCCCTTCATAAGTTTTCGTTCTAGATGCTCCTACCAGAAGCAGACCACTTGCAAATTCTCTTTCTCCTGGGTTGAGGATGACCTTGTCACAAGTTGATCCTTGGAGCTTGTGGATGAATAGAGCATAACCAAGGATCAATGGAAGCATTACCCTTGAATAATGAACCTTATTAGTCATCCAATCTCTCCTCACTGGACAAATGGGAACTGATTTTGGAATATGAGGTATATAAGAAGGGCCAATCTAATCTCGGAATGTATCAATGACAGCAATGGGGAGAGATGTAGGTTTCACACTGTCATCATAAATTATGGAATGAACTACTCCAACTGCACCATTAGTTAGGCCTGCTTTAGTCCAGAGGTTGGATGTGAGTCTGAACACAGTTTTTCTGCTGAGGATGATATTACCTAATAGGCCACACGCTCGCTCTGATGACTCATTTGCGACTCCTTTAGGAAAGGTTTCGGCAAAAATTGGAGCAACAGGCTCACCATTGCCCATAACTTTACGAATTTTTTGCTCGATCATGTCCTTTTTAAGAGCACATGCATAGATACCATTCTCTAAGAAGTCATGCCTTTCATTAGGCGGCAATACATCTATTGATCGTGCACGCCACTTAGTCCAATCAATGATACTAAAAGTACCATCACCTAGGCGTTGAAGCTCTTCCCTGAATGGCTTCTGATCATCTCCCTCTTGTCGCTGAATCATATCAAATATGATAGTGTCATGAAAAAGCCGATATAAATTATATCCCATTGGTTGCCTACCATTGTCATTATAGAGTGAGGAGTCACAGACAGGAGGCAGCTATTTCCAGTCACCAAGCAGGATTATGTACATCCCCCCAAATGGCAACTAACATGTGTGTGGCCTAGCTCCCTGAAGTCTCTGACTAACTTGATGAAAAATGTCCTAGCCAATCATTGACTTTTCGTCAATGACCAAAATACCAACATTTTGGAACCTTTGTTTAAGCACTTACAATCTTTCACCTTGAAGAGGCTCAAACTTACACTTCCCAACTGGCAGGTACAGCAGACTATGAAGAGTCTCACCACCAATGAGATAAGCAGCTGTACCAGAGGGAGCTTCTGCTGTGACAAAACCAGAAGTAAACACAGTAGAGGCATAGCGTTTTACAGTATTGAGCCAGAATGTCTTCCCAGTGCCAGCATCTGATATATTAAGTAACAACTGGGAAACATTCTCTTATCCTAGCATAAATGACTGTTAAACAAAATGTTTCACAATCTAAAAGGCACAAAATTGTTTGAAATTCAATTCCTCAGGAAGCCCTCCCATTTCTTCATCCAGTCTTTATGTAGTATAAGTCTACTTTGTTTCCTCTAACCACTTTGGTAAATGACGGATGTCTTCAGGAGTAAGCTCTAACTTCCTAGCATCCTCAGTCCAGTCCACGGCACTAGCCCCCACCTGAAACATCACATCATCATAATCTTATTGAGCTTCATAATATACTTCTGCTTCTGTATGAATAGGTCTAAGGGCTCCCATCCAGTCTTCCTGCTCAATACCTTCAGATACAGGCTCAAAATCCACTAATAATTCAGGCTCAGGAAAATCAGAATTATATTCATTTTCAGGAGATTCATCTCCAGACTGACTTTCCAGATACTGTTCTATGATTAATTTAGGACATTCTAGTGATGAACAAAATGTTGAAACCTCCAATTTAAGTACATCTTTATTCATGTTATTTATGTCATTAAATGTGGTGCCTGCTTTGAACACCAACAAAAGACTCTTGAGAAACAGAATATATCTTAACTCTGATTTTCCTCTTTTTGTAGGTATAATATGAAAATTTTGTGTAATGTGAGGAACTTTTACTTCACCAGAGAGTTTCCACAACTTGCTATACTATGATGCAAAGGCATAGAGAGTTACTTTAGCAGGATCGTTTTGCTCTAGACCTTCATGATACCTCTGCAGCGCATTTTGATACCGAGGGTCTAATTCTCGGTTCCAGTATAAATTTACCCAGCTGCATGCAGTTGCACGACTGGTATCATTCTAAGATGTAGGAGTTCGTACTCTCTGAGTGCCAATCACATTCACTGAAACAAAGGTTCGACTGAATTCAACAAAGTCCAAACCATTCAATATGTGGTAACACTCCTATTTAGAAAGATCATGTTCACCAACAGTTTTCATAAGTATTTTCTGAAATGCCTTACGGACTGGTTCCTCATCCTTTGCATCACCAACAACTGCTTTACAAACAGCAGAGAATGTTGGACTATTTGGCTCGTCTTTCATCATATATTACACCTTATTAGCGGCCAAGGCGGTTTATTTATATGTACCGCCCAGCGGGGTGTTTTTAGCCAAAATAGGGCTGTTTACGTGATCATTTTCATGCCTAAAAAAGACCCAGAACGTAAAACAAGTATCTATCCCTGAAAGGGCATAAACAGAGCTTTCGAATGACACCATAACGATCCTTTTATGATGGCTAGTTTTCTTGCAATAACCGTGCAACGCGAGTGCAAAAAGCATGTAATTAGGCACTTTCCCCATACAATTCTGTATATAGCGAGTGAGAGAGGGAGGGAGGAGGTGGGATTCGTGTCAGTAGGTTCGCCGCGGTGGTCTGGAGCAGTCATACGCTCGCTACTCTCCTGCCACCACTTGTCTCTCTCTCTCAGCAACATTACGTGCTGAAATTGCCACACGACCTATGTCGAGCGCCGCCACATAGTCCAGCTTTATTTAACTCGACTTATGTTGCGCGCCGACAGTTAAGGGTTAAAAGGTACCTGATAACCTGAGCATATGACTAAACAGGTCGACCTTCTACATTGGCACCCCATATTGCTAGAAGTTCAGGTACATGGTGCACAATTGCACGATGATTGCGTACAAATGTTAGCCGAGATCCTACAAACTCTGCACTTCTAGGTGCTTCCTCAGTTCTTTGCAAGCTATCCAACCTTGAGCCATCGTGAGAAAAATGCTCTCGAAAACCAAAGAGATCCATTGGAAAACCAAAGCGACAGAGCAGTTTACCTTCTGAATCACGTCTTCCTTATTTTAAGCAGTACCCCAACTTACAACGATGAAGCATGGTTCGGTTGATTAGATGCTCGTACCGTTCCTTAAAATGTGTGGAATTTTACAAGTCTAAGAACCTTTGTTTTAATATATTTGTCAATGGCCTGTGGATATTCATGCCATAGGGGGCAGGCCAATCTGCAGGATTGGGATTTGGATGAAATGCTGATATTCCTAGAACTTTAGTGGAATATCTTATTATAGTGTTTTGAGCTTAAATTGTGGCTACTTAACTATCATCAGTTAGTTTAGAAAAATCTTTGTAGGCACTTTTAAGGTCATCATTAGATGGACCACCTCGCACCCTTAGAAGAAGATGGGCATGAACTGTACCTCGTTATTGGACTTCATACCTTATAATATAATCTTCAATACCCATATTCGGTAACACATGCTTCATCATGGAATGCAATCGATGGTAGAAATACCAGTCAACTAATTGTCTGCATTATCTCGCAAAGCTTTAGATCTTAAGAGATGATCTTGTGCTGCTTCAATACACCAAGATTTTTCCTCCTCTGGAACATCATAAAGACAGTCGACAATGGTTTTATGAAGGTATTGATCAGACCCTGGTAAAAGACGATGTAGATCATCCCAGTGAAGATCTGCAGCAGAAAAGGTTTGAAAAAAGGTAAACATGTCCTGTCTTATGAACTAATTCTAACAAAGTTGACCAAGGAAACTGCCTGGTCGGACATGTACCTCATGTATTGCCTAGTTCCAGGAATAGGTGCAGCAAAATATAGAAGTTTATTTATCAAACTAGTATTACCTTCATCTACAGCTTTGCGCATCTCAACCATAGATAATTCAGAAGCACATTTCTTAGCAAAAAAAAATCCTCTAGTTAAAGCAGCATGCCTTCGTAACATGTTAGTAACATGCGTCAGTATCTGCCTGACCTTTGCTCAGTACCTGCCTGACCTTTGCTCAGTACCTGCCTGACCTTTGCTTCAGTACCTGCCTGACCTTTGCTCTCAGTATCTGCCTGACCTTTGCTGAGTGAGGACCTGTCCCTAGTGACTCCCAGTGAATTATCTTTGCCCATAGTGTGGTGATAGTGTTAACGCTTTCTTATAATGGCTGGTGTTGACGAGATTGCTACCTCCTCTCATATTCTCCAGCTTTGTCTTGCTTTGAAAGAAAGGCTGGATAATGTGGAGAGAGAGGTGCAGTCTCTCAAAGACGAGAATTTTGAATAAGCTGACTTTGGCTGACAAGAAAAGTGAGGATAGTGCAACTGCTGTTAGGGATCGTGATGCTCCCTGGACAGTTGTTCCAACAAGTGCAACAACCTGCAAATTTCTACGGCGGCCAGTTGCCCTCAGCAACAAGTTCATCACCTTGGATGACGAATGTGATGGTGAGGCTGCGAGTGCTTCCTTCGGCGAGGAAACCAGGAGAAAGGTAAGTAAGTTTCCTCCAAACACAGGGAATGCTGTGACTGCTGCCCCCCCCAGGAGTACCTTCTACTACTGCCCCAGGAGTTCCTGCCGCTGCCGCAGCTGCTACCAAGTCATCGACAAGGAGAGGCAAGTCCTTCTCAATTGTTGGGGACTCCATGGTCAGACACTTAGCTAGGTCCACCTGTACTGATATTAGGAAGCTTGTCTGTCTGCCTGGTGCCGGGGTTGGGAAGGTGTTAGAGGAAATTGATTACATCATGAAAGATATTGGAGATAGCCCCATTATCTGTCTCAGTACAGGGAGCAATGATGTTGGTAAAGGTAGGACGGAAGTACTGCTTCGGCAGTACAGGGAGGTGTTAGATAAAGTTAGGAGGAAGGGAGGCATACCTGTAGTACACAGTATCTTGCCACGGAGAGGGGTCAGCAAGGAATGGTCATCTAGGGCAATTGGTATCAATTGTCGGTTGGAAAAATACTGCAATGCAAATGCAATACCATTCCTTGATAACTGGACCCGTTTCTAGGGTAAAAATCAGTTGTACGCACAGGACGGGGTTCATCTTTCTCGGCTAGGGGTGGCAAATTTAGCTAGGTCAATAGATAGGATTGTCGCGGGGTTTCGCTGAAAATAAAGCCTGAGAATATGAGTAAGAATAATTGTCTAGATAGGGTAAATTGCCGTACTGGTACATCAGATAGGAATAGAAAATATCAGTCGCAGGATTTTAATTGTACTGCTAGTAGAAATATTGAAGGTGTAACAGAAGATGGGAATTCAGTTAGAAATAAAGGTAAATCCGATACCAGTAAAATAAATTCATTGCGATTATATTATACAAACTGTAGGAGTTTATGTAACAAAATGGATGAACTTAGAGCACTTGTTAGCAACGAAAATATAGACATTATAGCACTGACTGAAACATGGATTAATACAGAATCAAGAAATTGTTTAGCAGAATTCCATATACCAGGATATAGTTTGTTTAAACGCGACCGAACAAGTAGGAGGGGCGGCGGAATAGCAGTGTTTGTCAGGAGTTCTTTAAAAAGCTGTATTAAATCAGGTATTAGACTAAATACTGATAACGAAAGTGTTTGGGTAGAGGTTAGCGAAGGTAGTGAGACCATAATTATTGGAGTTATTTATAGACCACCAAATATGAGTAGAAACGAAGGTACAGCTTTATGGCAGGAAGTGAAAATAGCATCAAGGTTTAGCAATGTGTGTATTATGGGGGATTTTAATTTTCCGAATATTGATTGGCAGCATCAAATCGGCGACTCAGATTCAAAAGAGTTTATTGAGGCGGTACAGGATAGTTTTTTATTTCAATTCATAGACTCGCCTACTAGAGGTAATAATATCCTCGATTTAGTTCTCAGTAATAATGAACAAATGATAAATAATGTAGAGATAGGAGACCAACTAGGAAATAGTGATCATAAATCAATTTATTTTAACATACAATGGACAGGAAAGGCTAAAGAGAATACGACACTTATCCCAGATTTCAGAAAAGCCAATTATGGTGGATTAAGAAGAGCCTTAAGAGTCGATCCTATGGTTAAACTATTAAGTGGACCCAGGTGCGCTAATGAACATACTCTCTCTCAGATACCTGTCTTAACTCAGGATAATTTGACAGCTACATATAATCATTTTATTTCTTTACTCCACAATGCGCAAAATAAATATATCCCCAAAAGAAAATTTAGATCAACACAGAACCAACCCAAATGGATGAATAATAGACTATTAGACCTTCTAGGAAAAAAAAAGAGGAATATATCGAAAAATTAAGAAAGGCGAAATTCACCTACTTGCTTACTATCAGAATCTATCAAGAGAGGTTAAAAAAGGTATAAGGACAGACAAAAGAAATTATGAAATCAGGATAGCCCATGACTCAAAAAATAACCCTAAGGCTTTTTACCAGCTATATAAATCTAAAGTTAGAGATAAAATAGGCCCCCTTAAAACTTCGATAGGAGAAATGACAGAAAATGATTTAGAAATGTGCAGTACATTAAATAGTCAGTTTCTATCCGTGTTCACTAATGAAAATTTGGCACAGATTCCAGAAGTCCGTAAGGTATATAGCGATAGTATAGAAAATAGGTTAAGTACGGTTACTATAAGTAGAAATTATGTGTTTAAGGAAATTGACAGACTGAAACCTCAGAAATCGCCTGGGTCCCGATGAGGTATATGCTAGAGTATTAAAAGAATGCAGAGATGAGTTAAGTTACCCATTAACATTTCTGTTTAAAAATTCATTAGTAACAGGTATAGTTCCAGAAGCTTGGAAGCTTGCAAATGTAGTTCCGATTTTCAAAAAAGGTGATAAATCAATAGCATCCAATTACCGTCCCATTAGTCTCACTTCAATCATAGGAAAGCTACTAGAGTCAATTATTGCTAGGAAAATGAGAAACCACTTAGAAACATTTACCTTAATCAATTCTTCTCAGCATGGATTCACTCAGGGACGTTCTTGCCTTACTAATTTGCTTAGTTTTTTCTCAGAGGTATATGAAGCAGTAGATAATGACAAGTCATATGATATAGTTGGTTGTTGGAAGGAACATAATAATTATATATTTAGATTTCAGTAAAGCTTTCGACAGAGTCCCTCATGAGAGATTGAAGAGAAAGGTTGAGGCACATGGTGGGGCGTTGTTAGGATGGATTAGGTCATGGCTAATTGGTAGGAAGCAGAGAGTCAGCATAAATGGTACTAAGTCAGAATGGGGATCAGTCAAGAGTGGTGTCCCCCAGGGTTCTGTATTAGGTCCTCTGTTGTTTATTATATACATAAATGACCTTGATTTAGGTATAACTAGTAGGATAAGTAAATTTGCAGACGATACCAAAATGGGGAGAAAAATTTATTCAGTTAGAGATATAGAGTGTCTGCAAAGGGATCTAGATACCTTACACGAATGGTCAGTAAAATGGCAGATGAAGTTTAACATTGACAAATGCAAGGTATTAAATATAGGGAAGATGCATACAAATTTTAAATATAAACTAGCTAATATGGAATTAGAAAACTCAGACTGTGAGAAAGATCTAGGTGTGTTTGTTAGCAATGATTTGAAGCCTAGAAAACAATGTATAAGCGTTCGTAACAAGGCAAACAGGATTCTCGGGTTCATATCTAGGAGTGTGAGTAACATAACTGCTGATGTTATCTTAAAACTTTACTTGTCATTAGTATAATAAAGATGAATGAAGATATAACACCAGTACTCTTCAATCCTTTATTGGCTAGGGTTGAGTACAGGAGCGCCGAGACGCTGGTTGGTTATGTAAGAGTCTGGTGTGAACTGAAGGACTTGCTGCCTCCACAGGCCTGGGTGCCAGAGGCGCCCGCAAGTCTAAAGTGTCTGTGGTGCCATATGGTGTTGGACAATAGTGGTGTATACATTATTATTATATCTCCCCCCCCCCTATTGGCGTCCGACGAGGCGATGGTGGAGTCGGGCGGTGTAGGTTGAGTGGAGGGCGGTAGACGAAGCTGTCGTAGGAAGCGGCGGTTGCGGAGCGTGGCTCGCCCCGACCCATCCACCCGGATGGTATACTGGCGGTGTGGATGCACCTCCACTACAGTGCCAGTCTTGTTCCACCGTGTCGGGTTGTTGCTCCCCTGGTTCTGGACGGAGACCCGGTCACCGACGTGGAGTGGTGATAAAGGCCGGGCTGAAGCATTATAGTATGTGGCTAGGGCAGCGTTACGGTGAAAAAGGGCTGCCTCACGAGCTTCGGCCGAGAGAAGCCAGTGGGGGTGGAGGTGGAGAAGTGCAGGATTGCAGGGGACGTGGTCCCGTAGGGTCCTGCCGAAGAGAAGTTGAGCTGGTGACTTGTCAATGGTCGAGAGGGGTGTGTTCCTGTATTGGAGGAGGGCGCGGGCTGCGGCGTTGTTGTCGAGAGAGCCAGTGGGGGATGTACAGTCCGCGATGATGCGGCGGGCTGCTTTAACAGCCAGCTCGGCGCGGCCATTAGACTGAGGGTAGAACGCAGAGCTGACCCGCTGTGACACACCCCAATGTGCCAGGAATTCTTGGAAGTCCCCGGCTGTGAACTGGGGCCCACCATCGCTCGCCAGTACCCGGGGTGCTCGTAGTGGGTGAAGAGGGTACGGCACGCCGAGATGAGGTGGTGAGCATCACATTTACCTGGTGGCAGGTAGAAGATGTGGACATTGCTGGAGAAGCGATCGACGTAGACCAGGTAGTGTTTGCCCTGGTGCTGAATAAAATCGGCGGCTACCTGGTCGTATGGCCATTGGGGTGGGTCAGATGACATGAGTGGCTCTTTCGGCTGGGACGGGGCGTGGGCGCGGCAGTAGTGGCAGGTATCCAGGCAGTTGCGTAGGGCCTTGTCAATACCTGGCCAGTAAACACTCGCACGTGCACGGGCCTTCATGCCAGTCATACCCTGATGAGCTGAGTGAAGGGCCTCGAGAACTCTGGACCGAAGATGATGGGGGATGACTGGTCGTTGATCCATGAGGGCTACCCCGTCGATGGAAGTGAGGCGGTCTCTAACACCCCAGAACTGTCGTAGTGGTGGGGCGGTCGCCTCTCTTGAGTCCGGGAAGCCCTCGGGGATGGTCTGAAGAAGGGAGGTATACTCGCTGTCTTGTTGGCCGGCAGATTTAAGGTCAGACCATGATACAACTGGGTCAGGTATGGCGGCGAGCATGGTGAGGGAGGCCAAGGCAACTGAGTGGATATCGAGCTCGCTGGCGGCCGCACTATGCACATCATGGGCGTCCGCGGAGGGCCTGGTCGGGTAGCGGGAAACAGCGTCAGGGCCGCGGTGCCATTTGCCAGGCGTATGTTGAATGATGAACTGGTATCGTAGGGTACGTTCCTTAATCTTGAACAGGCGAGGGTTTGGTATGTTGTCAAGGGACCGGTCGTTAAGGATGTGCAGTAGAGGTCTGTGGTCCACGACGACGACGAGGTCAGGGCAGCCCAGGACAAACATTCTGCATCTGTCAAGGGCGTCAGCCACTGCTAAAGCCTCGCCTTCGACGGGTGCGTAGTGGGACTCCGCAGGTGTGGTAAAACGGGAGCCGGCGAAGATAAGTTTCCAACCGACCTTGCAACAGGTGGGGGCAGATGCGGTGGGGCAGGAACAATGTTGTTGGAGTAGGAGGAAGCCAAGGCCGGTTTTGCTCCAGTCTGTGGCGAGGCACGTGGGTCTGCCGATCTCGAAGGAGCAGACCCCTTCCTCCACCAGGTGTGTGATGTGGTCCTTAGATGTGGCAAAGGTACGGTCGAGTGCCTCATCCCAGTGGAAGGGGGTTTTGGACTGCACAAGTTCCCGGAAGGGCGCCATTTCCGGTTTGATGCTGAAGGCCCAGGCGACCTGTTCAACGAGACCAAACCACGACCGGGCTCCCGTGATGTCTGTGGGCGTGGGAAAGTCACGGATGGCCTTAATCATGGACGTGCATGGCTTAATTCCAGTGTCTGTGATGGTGAGTCCGGCGAAGTCAACTGAAGGGGCGGCGAAGGTAAACTTGTCAGGGTTGAAAGTGACACCGTTGGTTGCACAGAGGGCCAGGTAATCAAAAGTGTGCCAAAATGCCTCCTCGACTGAAGAGTCCCACAAAAGGGAGTCGTCGACACACTTCACCTTACGAGGGACAGCCTGTATGATTGCGTCGAAGCGTCGGGTATAGGCGTCGCCAGCTGCCAAGTAACCTTGAGGGGCCCTGATATACCTGTAACGCCCAAATTCTGTGATAAAAGTCGTAGCCTCCCTGCTGGATTCGTCGAGTAGAACAGCATGGTATCCATTCCAGGCGTCGAGGACCGTCTTACGAGTGCCTGCAGGGATGGATTGGGCCAAGTTGAATGGGCTCGGGGTGTGATGTGTCTCCCGAAGGCAGGCGTGGTTGAGTGCCTGCAGGTCAACTGTACGGCGGGGTTGTCCAGTTTTCTTGGCGACCACCACCATCCTAGAACACCAGGTAGTAGGGGTACCGATGGGGACAGGCTCAATAATGCCCAGTGCGACGTCCCTGTCGAGATCTGCTTTGACCTGGGCCTTCCAATGATGTGGTATAGGGGCAGGGGTGTGCACGGCACGTGGAGATGCGCCAGGCTTGATATGGATGTGCATGGGAGGGCCAGACATCGTGGGGAGTGGGCCGCTGGTGGTGTTAAATGCTGAAGATGCAAACTGTGACAAGAACCAGTCACGAAGGTCAGACAGGTGCAGGTCGTTAGGTGGGAAGGGGAGGGAAGTGGGCCGGTGTGGTGGAGGGGTCCTGGTCAAGGTGGGTGGTGGTTGGGCTGTGTGGGCGGCCATGCAGGGGGTAGGTGTGGGGAAGTCGGGAGGGATGATATGTAGTGCCCTACAAGCTGAAATGCTAATAAATAACGGTGACTGTGCCTGAATAATAAAAATATCATCAGAAGTAGTGTAGGGGGTGCCGGCAACGTCGGTGGCGGTAATGGTAGTCGGCATATAACCCAGGACCTGGAGAGTGTGACCCCCCACGGCCGTGATCCGTTGGTGTGTAGGCTGTAGGTGGTGGCGGTGGAGGCCCAGTGCCCGTAGTAATTGCAAACCAGCCACAGATACTTGGGCGCCCGTGTCAGGGTGGGCCGTGACACTGGTGGGGTGAGAGTGGGGCGACATGGCAGTAGAAATGGTAATGGGCAAGGAGGGGAGCCGGGCGGGTGGTGGTTTGTTAACAGCCTGTTTGATAGTACCAATGATAACAGCCGCGGATGAAGGTGAGGGCGTGGAGTGACAAACTGTGGAGTAATGGTTGAGTTTGTTGCATGACGGGCAGGTCTTGCCCCAAGCAGGGCATTTGGATGGGCGTTCGGCTCGAGAGTGTGTGGATAGGCCGCACCCACTGCACTGGGAAGAGGTGGATTTACAAACCTTGGCAAAGTGGTTAGGTTTATTACACGCCGTGCAGGTCTTGCCCCATGCAGGACACTTCGAAGATCGTTGGGCTTGTGAATGTGAAGATAGGCCACACCCGGAGCAACGTGTGGGAGATGAAGTGGGGCCGACGTGGGGAGGTGGTGGGGCGTGCGACGGGGGCTGAGTAGGTTGGGCGGGGGGCTGGATAGGGGCGGGGCGTGGGTAAGTACTCTTGAGACGCTGGTATGGTGATTTCACAGCATGTACCCCCGGTTGCATTGCCGTCTGATCGAGTGCCGCAGATTCGAACCCCACACAGTAGTTGATAACATCTTGTAAGGTAGGTAGGGTGCGGTCCTTAGTTAAAACATCTTGCTGAAGGGACGAATCACTAATCCCGATAGTCACTTGGTCCCGTATGTGTTCGTCAGAGACATCAGTGTGGCAACAGGGGCAGGTAAAGCCACAGTCCAAAGTGGCCTCCGTAATACGCGTGACGTAGTCCCGGATCTGTTCAGTAGGTTGTTGGAGAAGAGACCGGAAGTGGTGGCGAGCGGCTGCGCGGTTCCGTTGTCGGTGGACGAGTTGTGTGATGAGAGTTGCTAGGTCGATTTCTGGCAATGAGGAGAACGCCTGATTGTGAGCAAATATGGCGCTCTGAAGGGCAGGGTCGCACGTCTGGTAG